>CM026425.1:5338495-5547242 GCA_014871385.1 Ceratodon purpureus | reverse complement strand
ACAAACGCTCATCAGGCCATTCCACCATTGCAGCTACACCACATCCTGGAGGCGTTAAATAATGTCATTGACCAAAACAATCGATCCTTCCAGGAGATCTGCAAATTCAAATGGCTTATCAATGCCGAACATGACGAGCCACCTGTCTTTGCAGCTCCCCTAGAGGGTCAAAATAACTTGGACAGTAACGTTCTACTGGTCATCATCTGAAATTTAAACACATCATACCTAAACTTCTAATTCGTTCAGCAACAATCAAGAAGCAATATAACACCCAAAATTGACTAAGTGTCTAGAAACCCGACCGCGCCTTCGAGGCCCGAAAGGGGCTCTCGGTACCGAGAGACCCTTCCCAGCCTCGAAGGCGCGGTCGGGATTTGGTACCTAGCGACATATTCTGCCCCTTTGGGCCGGAAACCCGACCGCGCCTTCGAGGCCCGTAAGGGCTTCTCGGCACCGAGAGCCCCTTCCGGGCCTCAGTGGAGCGGTCGGGTTTCTGGCCCAAAGGGGCAGAATCTGGGCCCCTTTTATTGTAAAAGGGGACGAAATGGCACATCAGGCATAAAGAACCCTATAAATGGGTTCTTTATCTGCCTGGTGGGCTCTTTCAGCCCCCCTTTGGGCTCAAAGGGGCCCGTTAAGGCCCATTCGGGCCGAAAACCCGACCGCGCCCTTGAGGCCGGGAAGGGTCTCTCGGCACCGAGAAGCCCCTCCGGGCCTCATGGGCGCGGTCGGGGAACCGGCCCCAAGGGGCCTTATTGGGCCCCTCTCAGCCCAAGAGGGGCCCGATAAGGCCCCTTGGGGCCGGTTCCCCGACCGCGCCCATGAGGCCGGGAGGGGTCTCTCGGCACCGTGAAGCCCCTCCGGGCCTCATGGGCGCGGTCGGGGAACCGGCCCCAAGGGGCCTTATTGGGCCCCTCTCAGCCCAAGAGGGGCCCGATAAGGCCCCTTGGGGCTGGTTCCCCGACCGCGCCCATGAGGCCGGGAGGGGTCTCTCGGCACCGAGAAGCCCCTCCGGGCCTCATGGGCGCGGTCGGGGAACCGGCCCCAAGGGGCCTTATTGGGCCCCTCTCAACCCAAGAGGGGCCCGATAAGGCCCCTTCGCGCGGTTCCCCGACCGCGCCCATGAGGCTGGGAGGGGCTTCCCGTTGCCAAACCTGACCTAAGCCAGGGCCTCAACCGGGCCTCAATAAGGAAAAACAAACTCACTAAGTAAAAAAAGTCTAGAATCTACATACCTCTTCAATAAAGCCCTTCCCGTTCCTCGGATTTGCGACGGCTTGGAGCTTGCTAAAAAGCTTGTTGAGGGCTTCTTTTTTCTTCAGAATCTGATTGAATATAACCTCACGCAAACGCTCCCCTGTTTGCTTGTTCAGCGGCGTCGTCTGCTTGTAGTGATTGCATGCTTCCTCGCCTGCACCTGCTATCTCTTCCTGCCGCATTAAACCAAGAAAGTTAGTTTTTTTAATTATTTCGACACAATCTATAAAACAGGCAGGAGTAAAAACATTTAAGGGATTTACCGAGAAGAGGTGGTTCACCATTGTCTCTGAAGACAATGGATACCAAGTATAGGTCGTCTTTGCCTTCTCCTTCAGGTACTCTTCCTTGCTGAGGATATTCTCAAAATACGTTATGGGTAGCAGCCCATACTTGTGCACCATCTCGATCTGGTGCAAGACATTTGTCCTCACATGCGCCTGCTCATTTGACCTGTCAGGTGGTATGATATTAGATATCACGAACTTAATCCAATGAAATCGACGACCAAGCATGGAGTAAAAACTTAAAGATCTAGCCAAGGAATGGTACTTACTTGTTTACTGAATGCATGGCCCTGAGAATACTTGGGTAAAGAATCTTAGGGATCTCAAGGACCAAGCAATCAGGCATCCCGTGAAGGCGATGCCACTCCATGTTTCCCATCTTCGCTTCATCGATGTAGCGCTTCCAGGCCGTGTAGCGGTGATTGCCATCGTAAATGAAAAACATCTTTCCTTGAAGTGGCTTCAAATCCGGGTCAGAATTCAATTCATGGTCGAATTCATTATCCAACTGATCCCATTCCGAACTCCATTCCCGTCTGATTTCATCTGTAACAAGCTTCTCCCTCTGGTTCGAATCGGTCAGAGCCACATAGAACACTGCTGACCCTACTCTGTACCCGGACCGGAACTCGCTCTGCAACCGTAAGACCTCAGACTCCAACACTGGCCTGACTTCGGGCATACTAACCATGCGGCATAAAGGAATTCTCAACCTCGAGAACTTCTCTATCGGCTGTTTCCGACTCCGGTTGACTGCAACAAAGGTATCGTTCTCGAACTCCTTGATCATCCGAGCCTCTATCTCCGCTGGTGTCACACCCTCGTCCTTTCCTAGAGGGTTCTCCGGCAATTCCTCCCCCTTCTTTACCCGTGGCCATGTCAGCTTAGCCGGCGGCGTCTCTGCATCGTCCCCCTCTTCCTCTACTTCATCCATCAAGGGATCTTTCTCTTCCGCCTCCACCTCGGCTGTCTTCGCCCTCTTCGGTGAAGGTGTACTCTCCATTGTATGCTCCGCACCATCGTTCTGGCCCTTGGCCATCGCCGTCTCCTTGTTGACATCGCCTGCCAGTTCCTCCCGTCCAGACTGCTCTGTCGCCTGCAGGTCCATGCTCTCGTCCTGCCCCTCCCCTCCTTGCCTGTGCCCAGCAGCCACGAACGCCGTCTCTTCTACGGCCGCCTTCTGCGTCTCCTCCACAGCTGTCCCCTGCGTCTCCTCCACAGCCGTCTCCTGCGCCTCCTCCTCTCCTTCTTCCTGCAACAATGTGTCGCAACCTAAGTAGTCAGCTGAGTTGAACCCTTTCTAAAACCCTAGATACATACAGTGGAACTGGACGCTCTGACGATGCCCTAATACCCTTTCCCGCCCTTACTTCAAGGAGTACTATCTTACCTGCTCTCGCTGGACAGCGGACTCCGCAATTCTAACCTTCTTAGACTTCTTGTGCTTTTCTGGACGCTCTTCCCTACTTGGCCGCTTCTTACTTTTCCTCTCGCTTTCTGATGACCTCTCATCTCCTGCCCTCTTCTTTGTACCCTTCTTCTCACTTGCCGGTGACTTCTCAGTCCCGGACGACCTCTCCTCCCCATGGCCCTTCTTAGACCTACCCTTCTTCAACTTCCCTCCATACTTAGGGTTAAACATGGCGACAAACTATGTAGACCGACCCGCACCCTACAAACCCTAACGACGTAACCCTAAACCGAACCCTGACTGTACTACACTCACACACACAAAAACCGCAACGCAGTGTAAGCCAGGCACAGCAAGGCTGCGAGCTAAGAACACCACGAGGGGGCACAGAGAGACTGAGCATGGAGCTTCTCCCCCTTCTTATACCTGGCCTCAAGAGCAAGGGCGCACAAACTAATGATGTCTACAATTAACACACGTACCTCTAAGCACTCAGGTATGGTGAGGGGAATTGATTGCTGGAGCGGCGTCACACACTGCGATGGCGATGTCTCACACAACCCGCCCCCCTTTGCTACTCGAGGTACTGCTATGACGGGAAGTTTTGCGAAGTCCTTACTCAATGCCTTCACGGTCCCGCCAAACCCCTCAACACGTCGCCTCCGTTCCTCAGCCTGTCTCATCCTCGAAGCTGTCAGCTGCCTCGAGTTTGAGAACAGCTTGTCTCTCCCCTTCCTCTTTCTCTTTCTCTCTCTCACAGGAGTGGCGACCACTTCAGTTGAATCATCGACATGCATCTGTGACACTATCCTGCTCTCTCGCCACACTAAACATCCCGGAGAATGCCACTCATTGCTTTAATATATCTCTCGTCAGGATGAGTACTGTTATTTTTGACGCTTCTAACTGTTTTGGCGCCCTTCCATATAAAGATTTCCTTAACTCAAAATTCCTAGAATTGGCGGCTCAGATCCCTCTCCTTTTTCCCATGTCAGGGAATTTACTCTGACACGGTGTACCAGCCCTAATTATATTCAGTGGCAATCAAGAGACGGCTGGTCCTTATTATAGAGCCTTCTAGTGGCTGGTGATTTGTCGCATGATCGTCCTTTCAAGTAAACATAGGGGGCCCCTAAACCCAGTCATCATCCCCTTTTAGTCCGTCAGGTATTCATCCTCTCTTCAACATTCGTCTCTGTTATGACAAGTTGAGATTAGCAAATACAAACGTATAAATGCAGTGGAAAATGCTGCAACAACCCTCTCAATTCTGCACTTCGTCGATTGTGTCGCTCTTTCTGATCTGCCTACGCCATGGCGCTACCTGTCCCGGCTCAGTTCCAAGGTTCCGTTTTTCTTTACGCACATGGCGTTGGAATTCCGCTTACGTTTCGGGTAGATGATGATGGGTACGCTCTTGTGTCATGTCAGCGTCTTAGTCTTAGGTTCCAGTATCAAGAGGACTCCATTAGCGTTGAGGAGGAGATCTGTGATGAGCTCACTGGAGAGATCACACATACACTAGGCCAGGTCTCATTTGTGGACGAGAGGGATTGTAAGATGTGGAGGCTCACGCCTGGTAGGTTTAGAGTCTACGGTCTCACGGATTCCCAGATGGCTGCGTCCACCGAGATCCTGACCCCCAGACGGTCCTCTACTTGCACCATCCAGACACCAGGAGCGGTGGACGTGAAGTTGAAGACCGACTCTGGCTCAACGACGCCTCTCCTTGCCAAAGTAAAAGTTGAGCCGGGATTAGATACCCCGGTTATCAATCTCTCCTCTGACGATGACGGGAGCCCGCGGACTCGAAAGTCAGCCGGAGATTTACCCGCCAGAGAACCTGTCCGTCCCGAGGCGGCTGTGGACACTCGCGCTTCGGATCTCATGGCAATGCCCCCTTCTTTGGACGAGTCCGTCAGTATTGTATCGCTGTTGAAGAAGCTTACTGCGCGGCCGGGTAAGAAGAACCTCCTGAAGAAGTTAGACTACGACTCCATCCGACATGAGAGAGTGGAGTATCTGCCGGCGGAGTTCAACGGCGACGTCATCTTTGAACTGCCACCTGTGGGATCCTCTGCCTCACGATCAGCCGCCAAGTCCATGCAGGGCATGGATAAGAGGTACGATGGGCACGTGTGGACGAAGACGATCACCACCAACATCTCCAACAATATGGGCCTCTCTTTCTGGTCGTCTTCATGTGCGGGCCATTTGCGGTGCGAGAACAAGGACTGCGGGTACCTTGAGCGCGACCATCGCATCTTCGACGTGAATGAGACCGAATTCGACGGATGCACATTGCAGGCGTTTGTTGTGGGTGAAGAGGCTCCGAAGGAATCCACTTTGGTCTGCAAGGTATGTAAGGAACCTCCCGTATGCGTTGCCACTTGTAGAGCAAGGATATTTTATGTTTCGGGCAAGGGCAATAGGACACGGGCGTGCATCCACGTAGGATCCCACACCCACCCTGTCAAGGTGGGAGACTACCGTGACATTAAGGTCGAGATAAGTAGTTTGATAGAAAATCAGATCGAGAACACGCCCAAGGCTACGAAGAGCGCCGTTGTACTAGAGGCCAGCAAGGACCTGATTGGTAGTTTTTTATTACGATCGGAGGATGATCCACCGAAGACGCTCACCGTTCAAGAGCTTTACCCGGTGCTCGATAGGTGCAAGGATATGGCGTCGCCTAACATTCGGAACAAGGTCGTTACTTTTAGGTACCTCAGACGTTTCGGGGTGATGGACAGCATAACGAAGCTGCGGGGACTCAGCACATGGGATTTCGTACAGAACAACATGTTCCCTGGCCAAGGGTCAGAATTTGACAAGGTCTACGTGTTCAAAATGTCCGAGATTGGGCCCGCGAGTGGTGTCGATCTTGTGAAGAGAATGCAGCCGACGGGGGATCTGGAGCTTTCGTGGATGATGTTTGACCACGTCAAGCGCGTGCGAAATTGGACAACCATGGCATGCCACGTGTATGACTCCACGTACTGCCGGGTCATGACGATCGCCTGCTGCGACATGCAATCTGAAGACGCCGAAGCCCAGATGGTGTTCTGGAAGAACCTCAACGCAGTCATGAAGAGACACGGCGTGGAGAAGCCGAACTTCAAGGGATTCATGGCGGACAGCGCCCAGGCTAATTGGAATGCGGTCCGGGTGGTATACGGCAATGGCAACAAGGAAGATCAAATGGAGGACCGGGAGAGGACCTGTCAATTTCATTGGACCCAGTCGATGGTGAATCATACCGAGAAATACGTCGCCGAAGAGTTGTGGGATCAACACAAAAAGATGTGTCAGCAATACAGGAAGGCAAGATCAATGGCGGAGGCCGATGCTCTTTATCACGGGATAAGGGCTTGGTGGGCATCTGCGGGGGCAGTGTCCGAATCTGCCTTATCGAAACTTGACTTATGGCTCTCATTCTGGCATTATCGATATCGCCAATGGGGTGGGTTCATGACCGAGGTAACCACGCCACCCACTGTTGTTTTCTCTTTCCCCGTACATGCTCATCGTAGTGACTCATTAATCGTTCATCCGTTGTTGGATCTCAGAAATTCTCGGAGGCGGAACTCGCGGAGATGCCGTCCTGCAACCTCGCGGAGACGGTTCACAACAAGTGGCTTCAAGCATCCGGGAATAATGGCAGTGATCTGTACGTCGCCACCGTCGACGACTTTATCCGTGCTTTTCTACAGGTTGTGAATTACTACCAGTACCTAAAGGGCGACGTGGGGGGTACTGGCCCGAGCAAGAAGGAACTGAGGCTACGATCCGCAGAACGTAGGGCGAAGAAAACGGGCGATCCAAAGGTTTTGGAGGACCCCATGCTGGACATGCCTGGCGCCGATGAGTTTTGTACGCGTGTCCCACATCTGCCAGGGGAGGAGGTGTTTGGTTCGCGGAAACGCAAGCCCGACTTGCCTCTTGGCGCTGAGGAAGAGTCGCATAGGCCAGATAAGGTAAACTTCTCGCATCCTCGAGTCAGTACCAGACCTGTCAGAGCTTGCGTGGCTCCCATGCCGGTCATCGTCGAGGAAGGCGACCGCGAGGTTGAAGCTGCTCATCATCCATCGCCACAGATGGATTCCGTCATCGCTTCACCCTTCAGCGAAGGAGGCGTGCGTCACGTCTCGGCTGTGGAGGAGACCAGAGTGAACGTGAAGCAGTGGCACATTGCTCGACTGCCAAAGACTTCCGCAAAGTGCTGTTGGGCGCAGAGGGCCGTCACCAATAAGAAATGCACAGAGAGGATTGTCAGGGGTGCTAAGCCCACCCCTGCCCCGACCTATAGCGGTGTATGGCACAGCAGAAGGAGGAACCTCGACATAACCGAGGACTTCTTTTTCTGCCCCGACGACATTGAGAGGTGCGTGAAGGGGACAAGGCGCAAATGGGTGAACTGGTACGATTTATCGAGAAAGGAAGGATTTCCACCCATCCCAACAGTATGGCCTGTGAAACTTGGGACGAACCTGAAAGACTGTGAGATTCTTGCCTTGGAGGAGGCAGGGTTTCAGCTCCCACAGAAGAAACCAGTCTCGCCTAGGAGGCTCTTCACCTCCGACCCCCCTCCGCGAAACCTAGACTCGGTTCCGGTGCCGGCAGAGGCTGACCGGTACCCTGGAAAGAGAGACGGGAAGATTGTCAAGCGGACTGCGACTCGTCCTAATCCGCAGCAGAGGCTGTCCATGGCCTCCTCCGACTCCCTCAAAGCACGACTACGGTCTATCACCATGATTCCTCATCCCGGCCACGGCTGCATCATCGCGCTAGACTCCGGTGCTCCTCCCAATGTGACGAAATACCAGATCACCATCAGCTCCCTCCCCGGCTGCACATGCCCAGCATTCAAGAAAACAATGACGAAGTTCCGTGGGAGGGTTCAATTTACATACTGCAAGCATATGTATTACGTCCTCTTAAAGGTATGCCTGCGTGACCCGGATGTGGAACTTTTCATCCATGCACCGACCTTTAGCTTCAACGAAGTGAAGTTACTCCTCGAGAGTGGAATCTTGACACACCCCTTGGCGGAGCCCTACGAGACAGTCTAGAATTTGCCCTTTCTAATTTAGACCATTACGACGTCGCAGTGGTACACTGCTTTTGTTTTTAATCGAGTCTGACTATGACTCAGTAATACATGATTTGATTTGCCATTAATGTAAAAAAAAAGTGACACGTGGCCGAGTAATTGTCGTCGCACATCTTGTCCACCATTCTTATTCCACAAATAATTACTTTATTACCATGCACTTTCTGAAAGAATATTACATCACATGAATCGGATGCGGCTTGGCCGTCCTTTTGATATTTCTACATAGCTACTTTTAGTTTCCATCGGACGGACGACGCATTCATCCAGACGTGGACCTGACGAAGAACCTCGACCAGGCCGAGTCATTTTAATGACTGGACTGGACCCCACACGTCCACAGATTGCGGATCTCGAATAAGTCCCCGGAGGAATTCTGCCAACCCTGGAATAAGCATGGCTTGGAAGGGACTTGGACTCAACCTCCTTAGTGGGCGATTTGTCGAGCGCCCCCGTAACAGTGCATGGCACCACATCAAGCCCACCGCTATGTCCACCTTCTACCGGTTTAGGAGGCGATGGTCGTGGCTTCAGCAACAACTCGTCACCCTCATCTTCAAGAAAAGGTTCAAATGGCCCACCCTCATCACCTAGGGATACAACCCCAAAACCGACTTCCTCCATGGCGAAAACGGTATGCACCCCACCCCAAACCCTGAACATTCCACCAGCTAACAAACGAGAGTGAGAGAGCAAAGGCTCCAGAGTCATCCATTTATTCCAGTGAAATCACAAAAGACCCCGTCATTCACGCCTTGCCGCACAATTTCGAGACCAGTACTTGGTGGGCAGACCCAAAAAACCCTTTAACAGAACCCGGAAAGTATCCCACATTCAAGGAATATTCCTTGGAATATTCGAAAAGATTCTCTTTTCATCATCTTTTATTCTATTTTTAGTAAAAAAAATCCATTTTTAGAATCTGCTCTCCATTTTCCGCTCTAAGAGCAGAAAATCTCTGCTCTCCGCTCTCCGCTCTCCGCTCACCGCTCACATACAAGCTTCCCTCAGGAGTGGGACACATATGTGACGGAAGAGTACGGCATTAGGGGATTACATTTCACACGCCAAGACAATGCACCATTGGATGATGGAATGGACATCGCCGCCTGCGTACAACATGTATTTCATGTTTACGATGGACTGGCTGGGGGTATCGGCAATTATCCAGACATCGATCGCGATGAAGATGTGGAGGAGATTCTGCCAGAACCAGATCAGTCGAGAGAGAGGCTCCAATCGCAGAGGAGGGTGTGCCAGCAGATGGCGAGGCGAACAGAACCGATGATGATCTGGAGGCCATGGAGAACGTCCCTCATTCTCAACGGGAGCTCCTCGAATCATTTGCTACGACACCGCTGTATGCAGGGGCTGCACTTACAACACTCGGGGCGACCCTGATCCTCCTAAACTCCCTACGCACCCATGGAGCGTCCAATGTGCTGGTGAACGAACTCTTCGGAATTCTAGGTAAAAGCATCCTACCAAGCATCAATTCCCTGCCTACATCTGAGTATGCAGCCTCTAAAATCCTGAAGCAATTGGGACTGGGCTATGATACTATCCATGTATGTCCGGGCCCAAATTCTTGTGTTTTATTTCGGGGAGATGTTAATGGGGACCTCCAGCAATGCCCAGAGTGTGGTGCAAGTAGATATAAGCAGGTGGGGAAGGCCAAGGTTCCCGTCAAAGTTCTCAGACATTTCCCTCTTATACCTCGTTTGACGCGGATGTTCAGTACCCCCCTGCAAGCATCCTTCATGACATGGCACTCACGAAATCTGAGTGAGGCAGGTGTGATGAGACATGCTGCCGATAGTTTCCAGTGGAAGTATGTGAACTCAAGGTACAGAGAGGAATTCGCACACGAGGATCGGAACCTCATGCTCGGCTTAGCCACCGACGGAGTCAATCCGTTCTCTGTGAAGCGGTCTACGTGGAGTACGTGGCCGGTTCTCATACTAAACTACAACTTACCACCGTGGATGACAACTAAGAGGCATTTTATCATGTTGAGCCTCATTATACCTGGTAAAAAATCAGTCACAGGAGAGAATTTCGATGTTTACCTCCAACCGCTACTTGAAGAACTACTGACCCTATGGAGCGATGGTGTGAGGATTGCAGACGCAGCCATGTATGGTGGAAGTACTCACTTCAATATGAAGGCATTGTTACTGTGGACGCTTCATGATTTCCCGGCCTATGGCTGTGTTGCTGGTTGCGTGACCAAGGGTTATAGGGGATGTCCGGTGTGTGGTCTGAACACCTTATCACGGCGCTCTAGGGCTCTTCACAAAAATGTCTATGACGATCAGTATCGTCGTTGGCTCCCAGCAGGTCACCCTTGGCGAATGAATTTAATTGATTTCAATGGTCAGCCCGAGCTCAATGGACCACCACCGAGAGTCTCCGCAATTGACATCATCCGATGGGGTCGGCTACGGGAGTCATACGTAATGCGTGGAGGAGGGCAGGCAAGCGAGGACCCTGCGCGTCAATTCGGCATAAAGAGAGTCTCTGCTCTTTTTCAGCTCCCATATTGGCAGGTACTTGAAACCACTAAACCTTCTTCCACGCATGACATCTGTTTTCTTAATGTTGTGATTACGGTTAGTGTGTTAATATGTCGGACGGGGACTGGGTAAGGGTCGGATACTCCGGGATGGGATTTGTTGGGACTGAGTACACCGCAGCGTAGTGTTTGAGGCTCGGCAGGTACTACAGCGGTGCATTACAAATGAGAGCTCACCACATTTACCATATCAGGTTTTTTAAATACCCCCAGCCACTGTGTCTGCGTTTCTGCCATCTGTTGATGCACAACCCTCCGGTGTGGACATCGGACTTCTATATTAGTGCCGACTGTAAACTCTCGGGGATGTAAACGTCATGGCCGGTGGCGTTGTTCGTCCAAAGAGTAGCAACTTCACCCCGTTGCCATATCATGGACATGGTTGATGAATAGGGCATTTTAGAATTCCAAGTGTGGCATTCAATCGTTACTGTTTTTCGCAATTAAACTGTGTTGTCATTTGTATTCAGGAACTACCAATTCGGAATACTCTAGACGTAATGCACATCGAAAGGAATGTTTCAGACAACATAATCAGGCACTTAATGGGAGATAAGGACAGTCTTGCGACTAGGCAGGACATGCAGGAGGCTCAGAAAATGAATCATCTACATTTGCAGCAGCGACCAGGTGGAGAATATTTGAAGCCAAGAGCTCCTTACGTATTCAGTGATTCGGAGAGAGCAAAGTTTCTGAAGCTTGTTTCCACGACGAAGGTTCCCACGGGCTACAGTTCCACACTCACGAAGCATGTCGGGGAGAAAAGGTTGGCGGGCCTTAAGAGCCACGACCACCATGTATTGCTACAACAAATACTACTAGCGGCTTGTCGAAATCTCCTGAGCAGAGGGGTGCGAGAGTGTGTAATTCGTCTCGGCAGTTTATTCCAGCGGATATGTGGCAAAGTGATCCGGGTTGACAAGATATCCAGCCTCCGCACATACGCAGCTGAAACACTGTGTATGCTCGAAATTCACTTTCCGCCAGGCATGTTTGACATCATGATACACTTGGTCATCCACCAGGTTGACGAACTGGAAATTTGCGGGCCCGTGCATGCGCGCTGGTGCTATGCCATTGAGCGATATTTAGGTGTGTTGACAAAGTTCGTGCGAGACAGGTCGAAGCCCGAAGCTGGGATGGCTACAGGCTACATGGTCGAGGAGTCCCTCGGTTTCTGCACCGAATACTTCTCACTATATCCCCATGCACGTAGGCGCGTATGGGATGCAGAGGAAGAAATGAGGGACTGCGGTGAGGTTCTACTGGGCCGCGGACTTCCTAAACGTCTCACGCACGCCCAAGTTCTGCATGTCCACGACTACGTTCTGAAACATTCTGTACACACCTCTGAACTCCTAAGGTAACTTTCGTGCACTGTTACTATTTGACGGTTAGTAGTTTGATACAGAGCAGATAATCATTTTGAAAATGAGAGGGTACTCCAACTTTGATATCGCTTAATTTTTGGTGTTGTGTTAGTGAGTGGCAGGAACAGCGGCCAGCGATGCTACTGTGGCAGCGGCGAGCAGTGAGCAGTGAGCGGTGAGCAGCCAAAAATCGCACCGGGGGTCAAAAGTGAGCAGACAAAAACCGCACCGGGGCCAATATTTTCGTGTGCAAAAAACGCACCGGGGACCCATGGCCGTGGAAATTTGTCGAGCATGTGTGGCATATAACCGTGGAAATTGCGAGGTACCGCCCCCGAATATTGGCAGCGGAAAGACTGTAAAATCCGACAGACGCTCTTGGGCGACCATAGAATGTTGAGGTACCTCAGATGTGCGCAAGTAATTAGCGGCATGGGGATGGTGAAAGAGGACTGTGAAGCTTGGGTTCCGAGTGCGGAAGAGTGCGAAGTAATTGATATCCTCTCAAACCTAGGTGACTACTCGATTCAGTATGGAAGGGAAGTGGCTGTGATCGACAAAGCGGAAAACATGGAGAACTTGATTCCTCCAAGAGCAGGCCCATATTCTCAGCTTCGCGGTTCGAGGAACATTCCAAGGATCGCAAGTCCGTGTTGGAAGCCAAAGATGATGAGACCGATCGTGACAAGGACGTTGAGATGCGCGGCCAATCCATATGCTGGTGCCGTTGGGGACGGAAAGATGTACGTGTCGCAGTTGCCCAAGCATTTAGAGAGACCAACAACGCCAACCATATCGGCGACTGATACTGCAATCAATCTTGAAGAACACCAAGGATGGGAGAGGCTAGACTTTTCTGTTGATGGAGAAGATAGTATTGCCGTTGAGCAGTAGTAAGGCTAACAAAATATTTAAGTGTAAACTGCATTAGTGGTTGCAGCCGTAGCATCGTCCGAGCCTAGGAAATCTAAATGTCGTTATCATGTATCTTAACCAACCTGGGTACAATAAAGAATGACATGGGGGGCGAGAAAATATTTCAATTTTGGCATTTCAATTTTACTCGATCTAATGTGATGTTTCACCTCCATTTTGGGTACAATTAAGATCCGTAACAAGGACGTAGTGCAAAGGGCGGCCGGCGTTATGAACTTTTATATTAATTATGAAACCATAAGTTACCGTGACGTAATTCTACAATTCCAATGTTAGTCCTGAACGGGTGGGCACCCTCGATATTGTTGGCAAGACTAAACTTACTGACGAATCCGTCAGCCACATACAGGAGAATGGTAGGGGTGCGGTACTAAGGTAGTAGGGTAAAGGGAAGGACGACCGAGTGTCATGGGACTCCGACGGCCGGACTACTGCATCATCTGGAGCCGGTGGTACCTGGATTATAGTGAGATAGGAAATGAAAATAGTTTGTGGGACAGTTTAGTGACAAAGAACTCAACATACACAGACACTTGGTTTGTGAAACGGGGCTTGATGATGCACAGTCTGCTGTTAATTTGGTTCAAGAATTAAAGTGTAGTGGTTCAAACAATGTGCAAATGTAAGCTTGGCAAAGGTAGACTGATATCAAAGTGATTACATATGTATTAAGGGAGCAAGTTAAAAGCAGTACAACGACTATACCCTGTTACAAAACAGCGACTATATCACGATGCTGTCAACATAGATGTCAAACGGGAACTTCCTTCGCCACCTCCGATACAGACTGCAGACTTGGACCTATCACAGAACTATCACAAATCCATCTTTCGCCATTTCGTTTCCATAGAGAAATCATGCGCAGCGTAGGGCACTGAGTGGAAGGGTTGTCAACAACGTTAAGAACCTGCAGCCCCGAATACGCTTCCTGGCGGTACGTGTCTCGCCAGAAATCGACTCTCAGAAACGTGACTGGGTCGGGTGGGGAGGGCTGCGCAAAACACAACGTCACGCTGTTGCCGTCCGGGAAGAACCCCACCTGACTCAGTCGATGAAAGGTTGTGGACTCACTCGGAGGAATATGAGGTGTCATGATTCCTCCGGAAGGTGCTTCCTGAAAGCCTTGGCCAGGTACCCAGACAAAAAGCATGATGCACCTCATCATCTTTGGAGCGTCAACGGAATGGAGAAATTGATCATCAAAGACCACACTGCAGGTAAACACTTTCAAAAGCCACGTCTTAAAATTCTGAGACCAATCCTCAGCGCACTGGTAGAGTGAGAACTCAATCTTGGCCTGGGCGGAGGGTTTGCGAAATACAATATCCCCGATCTGCGGATCCATCATGGAGCTGGTGTCTAACATAATTCGCGATTTACGGCCTAGGCTAAAATAGATTGGTTTCATCGCGAGGTCCATTGGCATGAGGCTTGAGCTGAGAATGATTATGCGATCTCCACTAACCTCATATATAGAGATCATCCCACAAGCAATCACAAAGCGCCGGAATTTGCAATGAAACATTGGTAATTGAATACAGCTTTATTGATTGAGGTGTATCGTACTCTCACGAATTCGGCGGCAGTCTGGCAGGATTAAGGTGAGTTAACCGAGATTTTTTGAACTCTGGTTATGAGGAAAGCGTGCATTTCGATGACCTCCAAAACATTATCTAATCATCATTTAGAATACAATACATATATCTCTCTTAATGGAGCAAACGGGATGATTATATAACGGGATATATACCTGCCAAAAAATCCGGCAGTAGGATCCCTGCAATATTGTGTCATCCGGGAGATCAACATGAATTTTACCGGACTTAAATTACTGAGATGTCATTTTGTTACCCGTAGGGTAGTTCTCTGAAGTGGTGGAAGGGCGCCACCTGTGGTTTTGGTTCGGACCCAGAACGTAGTGCCGGATCCGTCAGATGATTTCCGGGACGGACTTGAGGCAAGGTACCCTGCCGCGGGAGGGGAACGAAGTGGACTCAAAAAAACCGTCAGCCGGGTTTGGGAAGGGGCCGTGATGAGGGGGACCCGGCCCAATATCAGAATTCTTCATTATGCCATGACGACAACGTTTTTCGGGATGAGAATTGCGACGGCGTTTGGATGGATGCAACAGTTAGATAGCAGAGAAGTGAGAGCATGTGCATTCTATGTCTTCGGTGTGATTGGGTACCATTGATAATATGAAATTTTACTATCGTTGGCGCATAAAGTAGATCAATTTCTGGGAAAACTTAGAATATTTATAGAAATAAATACAAATATACAAAAATGTCTGGATTGAACCGTATACTAAACGATGCTCATGCCAACACATGATCTGAATATCCGACATGAATACGAGCTGTTTTGCCACCGCTTTAATCTGTGACGTAATAGGAATAAAAATGTCACCGAGTTCGTACCGAGCGCCCTAGGATGAAGGTAGGGGAAAAAGACACATCAGAAGCAAACCTAGACATTGATAAGCGAAAGAAGGCCACTCTGAAAAATAGCCTTGACCTCGTTAAAGCTGAGGCTTGGAGCATGGATGTAGGAGTCCTGGTGAATATCAAGGTTGCATATAGCATTGAAGATGTAATAGAGATGCTTGCAAGGCACCCAGGGAGGTCGTTTTCCCAGCGACTTGATGGACATTTCCTTGAAGTTGGGGCAGGTGCAGGCGGGCTCCGGGCCAATTGTTATTTTGTAGACGTTGGACTCCGACACGGTCTCAGAGACAACGCTGATGATGCACCCGAAACCTGGGTTAGGTATGAGTGTGACTGATTGGATTCGAATGGTGAGTAGAGTAGATGAGGCCCAGTTGTTCTCGTGCTCTGTTCGTGGCACCCGGTTACAACGCCGAATCTTGAATCCCCCTCGCACCGTGGGATATATTCCTGGAGCAGGGGGTACACTCCACTGCGATAGGTCAAACCTTGGCCGCTGTGGGAGAGATGCACCGTCGTGAAAAACTTGGTGAGCGGGTAATTCTTGGCGTTGAGGGAGTCTGAAACCGGCTGCCTCGAGGTCAAGTATCTCCCTCTTTGAAAGGCGAGAGCCACGCTTGACAGGCCAGATAAGCGGGGGAGGGGGCATGCTGGAGACCCAGTTCCGCTTAGTACCCATGACGCATCTCTGGATGTCGTCGTTACAGAAGCAGAACTGCATCCATTTTTGCTGATCCTTCCTGACGTCGGTGAAGATGCCCCAGTAGCATGGCACAATTGTAGCCTTCTTTCCCCGTATGAGCCTCGCCGTGCACTTCTTATTCGTCCTCGCCTGTTGAGCAAAACACGCCTTCGCCGATCCCTTTGGAAGCCTGACAAGGTGCCACATACTCTCGTCCACATCCGTCTCCTCCACAGCGGTTACGTGATGACGACTCCTGTTCTCGTCCGGGCTTGAGACTGGCGATGGGGGTGCCGCTTGGACCGTTTGTGGAGGTGAATCCTCTGGTTCAGCATCAAGCTCCTTGCGTGCTCGCGTATTCCTAGTGCTCAGACGAGGTTGAGAAAAATTTACCTTGTCCGGCCTGTGGGAGTCATATTCGGATCCGATCGGTTGATTCAGCTTCCGTTTCGTGGACCCAAAGAGCTCCTCGCCTTCGCGATGTGGCTCACGGGAGAGCAACTGTGGAGCGTCATGGAAGTGTTCAGTGGCATCGGCAAGGCGCTTGGGAATCCCTGATTTTTGAGCTCGCCGTAAACGGAGTTCGGCTTTGCAAGGTCCCTTACCCGGGGTCTCACCTCGCAGGTAGGCGCTATAGTTAGTGCATTGCATGAAGCCCCTGACATAATCGTCCACCGTGGCAAAGTAGATGTTGTCGCCACGATTGCCCGACATCTGAAGCCATATATTGTGCACAGTCTCCGAGAGGTTGCAAGAGGGCATCTCGTCCTTCTCGGCGTCCGTAAGGTCCTGCAATCAAAGAAATTGCTGATTCAATCAATTATACGTCAAATAAGTGTATTAAGTGACTGGATAAAAAAAGAGATGTTGTACTCACCAATTGCATGAAGCCTCCCCACTGCCGATATCTAAAGTGCCAAAATACGAGCCAGAGTTCGAGGTCACGAAGACCGGAGGCAGTAGTAGCGCCTGAGGAGGTCCACCATGCTCGGATCGCGTGGAAACGAATGTCGGCTTCTTCCATGTTCTTTGCATCACGATACTGCTTGCAAAGCACGTAATGCTGCCTCTGCAAATCTGATCCGATGATGTGAGCCTCAGTGTGCTTCCTAAGTGAGGTTGCCCAATGAAACTGGCACGTACGCTCACGGTCTGGCATTGGAACCGTCGCGTCGCCACTTCCATAGATCTTCCGCACACAGTTCCAGTTGGCCTGGGCGCTGTCCGCCATGAAGCCCTTGAAGTTGACTTTGTCATAGCCATATTTTGCCATTATTCCGTTCAGGAATTGCCACATCACGGTCTGGGCCCTCACGTCTTCTGACTGCATATCACAAATGGCGATAGTCATGACCCGGCAATACTGAGAGTCATAGACATGACATGCCATGGTTGTCCAACCCTTTGTGCGCTTGACGTGATCAAACATAATCCAGGAATCCTGGAGATCCCCGCCAGGTTGCATTCGCTTTACAAGGTCCACTCCCGACCCGGGACCTTTCTCGGACATCTTAAAGATAAAAACCTTATCCCCTTCAGAACCCTGCCCGGGAAATTTATTGTCATGAATAAACTCCCACTTGCTGCAGCCCCGCAAGGCAGCGATGCCGTCGATAATGCCCAGGTTACCGATCCCCCTGAAGGTCGTCACGGCGTTCTTAAGCCCGGGCTTGCTGAGTGTATAATACTTCTTGAACACCTCATCCAACTCTTCGTCCGAAAGAATGGTCCGCTTCTCCCCCGGTGCAGTTAGGAGGTACTCACTCAGAAAATCCTTACTCGCCTCTAGAGCTAGGGCCGATGTCTTGGCGTACGGAGTGTTCTGCATATGCAACTCGAGTAGGTCGAGAACCTTCTGCTTGGTCTCCCTGCACTCAACGTATCCAACAGGGTGGTTATGTGTACCGATATGGATACACGCACGTGACATCGCAGGATTCCCGAGCACGTAGTACATCCTTGCAGGGCACGTGGCGATGCATTCCGGGGGATATCTGCAGATTTTGCATACAAGTGTGGACTTCGGAGGAGGATCACAACCAACGACAAACGGGGTAAGCGTGACACCGTCCCACTCAGACTCGTTCACCTCCATCTTGCGTTTGTCTCCTCGAAGCAAGAAGTCGCACTTCTCGTTCTGGCATTTCAGATGACCTGCACATACAGAATATCTGAAAGTCAGTCCTTGGTCGTTTGTGATGTTGGTCGTCATGGTCTTGCACCATGGATGTGCGTCGTACTTCTTATCCATCCCTGCCATCGACTTTGCGCTCGCTGCAGTGCCGCGATCAGGGATTGGTGGAAGCTCGAAGAGCACGTCCCCGTTAAACTCGGTCGGTAGAAATGGCACCCGATCCCTCTGAAGTGCTCTAAAGTCCAACCTCGACAATGCATTCCTCGCTCCGGGTTTGGAAAAAAGACGCATAAGGCCGGGGATGACACTGAAGCTACCCGATACTGGTTTCTGCGAAGAACTAGGCTGAGCTTGGGACGGCGTAACGAAATCATCCTTATCTGACTCACTTAGGACATGAATGCGTTGAGCTACGGGTTGTTTCACAGGAGGATTGGGCTCGGTTCCAACATCGACAGTCGATGTCATGGATCGGCCCGGTGTTAATATCTCAGTGGATGCAGCCCAACGATCCGCAGTGAGTCCCCTCACGACATATCTTCTAGCCTCAAGAAGCCACTCCCTACCATCCTTAGCTCTAATCGGCATCTGATATACAGTTTGAATCAGTTCGCCGTCGTCGTTGACAATTTCTTCCTCAAGATGGACGGACTCAAGAACAAGGTTGTATCTCACGCTCAACAAGATAGCGGTAATCGACCCTACACCCTCCGAATTACATGGGACACAGAATGGAACATCGTGACCTTCAGCACGTATACGAGCCATCTCTACGGGTAAGATGTGCACAGAGTGGAAGAGCCGAAGTGAAGCAGGAAGGCTGTTGCATTGGGTGGTTTAAGAGTTTTGTAACCAAGTACGTGATAGTTCACCATTGCAGCGTGGTTCAAGACCAGTATCATGTCCCAGAATATAGTTGAACAGCTTTTATTTTGGGCACACAATCAGCATTAATGACTGACAGATTCAAAAATAAATCGTCTATGAGAAGAAACCGTCATGGCAAAGCCTATGACGCCCTATGGAACCTCAATTAATAGGCGAACTTAGAGCTCGGTGGGGGACATTTAGCCTAAGTGCATCACACATTGGCCTTAGTCATTTTCAACATAGCACGGTTGAGGTTCATTTCTCTCTCAATGCATCAAGGATCTGATAAGAGTATGAGCCGGTTTTGTCTTCGAAGTAAGTTTTACGTTCACCGTCACAGATGCCCAAGTCACATCGGAGTGGGGGGTTAGGCTCCCCCAGTGAAGAAACCCAGGAGAGATCAGGGAAGAAGCGCAGAAAGAGTAAGACGGGGTTGCGCTTGACGGACAGGAAGTATCAGAGTCAGAGCAAGAGTCAAAGCAAGGTTGTTCGTTTAGTAAGCTCGATTCTCAGGGACTCGAGATCCAAGATTGAAGGGTGTCCGAGCGTCAACACTGGAGGATCGGCCACGAAAGTTAGCAGCAATCACTTCGTCGACGGGCAAATGACGGTGGCCGTCTCAAGGAGGGTGTTCAGCGATCTACACGCCAGTTCCATTCTTCAGCCGCGACTTTCTGATGTAAGCTTGTCAGCACGATGTCTTGGTACGTTCTAGACGCAGCTGTAGCATCATGATTGATCAGCGAGATTTTCGCTAGCCAGTGCCAGGTCGGGATCAAGTACTCGTAGGACTGGTTTGCGGCATCAGAATAGTGAGTGGTGTGATCGTCATGATAAGTGTTTTATGGTTTAATAGTTTGCCGTCGCAATTTTCATGGTACGCTGGGCGTAGAGGAGGGAGTGGTTGTTGACATCATCCAACCGGGTTAAAGCCGGCCGCGGTGTGTACTAATGGCTTATGAGGGTTTTAAAAGTTTGTAGGTTCTTGGCATGCATCACAGTCATTGTCATACTTAACTTTGAGTAGGAAGTTGGTGCGGTCATCATTGTAGTTAGCTGTAGGAATTGATGGTTGTCGCGTTTAGGGTAGAGTGGGGGCCGCCGCGAGCAGGAAGTGTGGCTTAGAAGCTAATCGTGGAAAGGGTGTGAGCAAGAAGTGTGACTTAGAAGCCTCTCGAGGCAAGGGAGTGAGCACGCATAAATTGACAGACGGGAACCCTTGCTCTTCAGTTTCCTGAGGGTTGCGGTGTTGGAGGTCGGAGATGCAAGGAGGGGGTTTGGAGTGAGGTTCTTTGGTAGGTTAAGGGTATGCTGAAATGGTGTAAGTATAGGTTTTGAGAGGGTCTGAGAGGGGCGGCTTCAGAGCACATCTCCATCTGGGTTGCCGTTGCAAGGTTTAGGTGGATAGTGCGAGGTCTAAATTATTGTGGCCGAGAAGGGTTTGTGGGTGTCAAGAGCGGCGTTTTTTCAAGGCTTTAATCATTGGGAGTGCACAACAACTAGTGACGGATTGCCGTATAATACGCATTACATCTGTAAGTGTTGCTTAGGGTTTTTGTGACTTCTTAGGGTTTATGATGTTATGCTTCGCATTTGGGTGTATTTGTTGTGCTCTGAAATGCGGCCTTCTATTGACTTGCATGTAACGTGCCTCTACCTTGCAGGGCGCGATGAGCACTTCCCACGATATGGTAGACGCGGCCACAGAGGCAGTGAAGAGCGTGATAGACGATATTCCGAGAGGTTCCTTCATGGACGAGGATATGGGTAGTTCGCAACCTCCCATCCGTAATGGCAGGGCCCCACCAAAAGTAAACTTTATGGGCTCCTTGCTCGAAGGAGATGATGAAGTGGGCAAGGCGGGCTTCTCGAGCGAGCAGCAGGAGGAGGGCTCGCGTGAGTAGCAGGAGGACGGCTCGCGTGAGCAGCAGGAGGATGGCTCGCATGAGCAGCCGGAGGAGGACTGGTTTCAGCAAGAACCCAGCAAGGACAAGGACAGCAAGGAGGATGACGATCAGACCAAGGATCAGACCCAAGTTGGTGATGGCGAAGCCGGCGCTGATACTCTATTGAGCCTTGGTGGGCAGGTGGAAGAGATTGAACCTCCTCGAAAGCCTGTGAATGTTCGGCAAGCATTCCGTCAATTCAGGGAGGAGTTGAAGCCGGACCCATACGCTGCATTACTCAAAATGCGCCGCAGACCTCACCAATATTCAATGATCAAGATTCCCTTATGCCGGTTAATCCCATGTGATTTCGTGCGTCCAGCAATGCAGAGTGATGTACAGAAGTTGCAAGCTGAGTTCTTCAACGGCATAAGACCCGGGTCTGGGGCATTTTATGTTGCAGATACATCGCACACGGGGGACGTCGCAAGTGTCACCGAGGAGATGAAGTCAGGATGGTGTAATGCTTGGAAGGTGTTGAACGCTGCGTTCGAGGATGAGATCAGGCAGCACAGGGAGACAAAAGATCTTACAGGAAAGATGTTTTATGTCTTCGATGGTAACCACCGCACAAGGGCATGGCGGGAGTTCATCGAAGTGGAATACCCAGATGATCTTGAATGGGCTAAAGCAAACGGAAGGCCGGACTGTATTCTGCTCGATGTGAAGGGAAGCCGTGAAGCTCTAGTGACAGCAATGCATGCCATCAACAAGTGAGTCCTAAACTGTGCAAGAGTATTGTGTTTTCTCCGGATGTTGATGTTGGATATAATAACATGGAAATTTAGAATCTTTGATATTAAAGAAGTGTGTGTTGTATTCGACACAGGGCCAATGAGGATGCTTACGTCAAAGAAAGGCTGCCGCACACTCTACACAAGATACAGACGTACGGGCAAATGTCTGTGGAGGAGTTGGAAAGGAGTGGAATTCTAACGCCGGATCTTCTGGCGCGCACGAAGAGTTCAATTAAGAAGTCGTGGCACTCGATGCCTCAAGAAGTATTTGTGACGTTTTTACACAGCGTAAGTGTTATAAGAAATCAGTGCTGTCAATTCGTAATTGGATGATTCAAGTCCCGAGATGTTAATGGCACGTGGACTGAAACAGGCAACATTGGCCCAAGTCGCAGAGGAGGCTTCTCAAATTTGGATCAACGAGCACCCTGGTGATGATTCAGGGCACGAGATGAGGGCAGCTGTGGACAAGGCCGTGAAGGAAGCCAAGGATAGGCTGCAAACAAAGTTCAACAGAGAGCAAGCCGTTGCAAATCCAGTCCATGGCAAGGGATTTCAAAACGAGGTAAATACTTTGGAGTTGATCAATTGGGTTATTCTTTGAATATAGGACGTTAAAATTCGTGGTGATGAGTGGAAATTGATCTCAAAAATGGTCTGTCGGATTGTTCTCTAAATCTTTGGACGTTCGGATTCCGAGGGGATGTGCCCATTTAGTTCGTAGAAATGATTTGTCGGATTCTTATGAGAAATTTAGGATGTATAATTTCCAAGGGGATGTGCCCATTGAGCTCCTTTAAAATAATCTGTCGGATTCTTGGAAGAAAATTCGGACGTTCATATTCCGAGGGGATGTGCCCATTAAGTTCGAAGAAATGATCTGTCGGATTCTTATGAGAAATTTAGGATGTATAATTTCCAAGGGGATGTGCCCATTGAGCTCCTTTAAAATGATCTGTCGGATTCTTGGAAGAAATTTCGGACGTTCAATTTCCGAGGGGATGTGCCCATTAAGTTCGTAGAAATGATCTGTCGGATTCTTATGAGAAATTTTTGATGTTCAATTTCCAAGGGGATGTGCCCATTGAGCTCCTTTAAAATGATCTGTCGGATTCTTGGAAGAAATTTCGGACGTTCAATTTCCGAGGGGATGTGCCCATTAAGTTCGTAGAAATGATCTGTCGGATTCTTATGAGAAATTTTGGATGTTCTATTTCCGAGGGGATGTCCCCATAAAGTTTGTAGAAATGATCTGTCGGATTTTTATGAGAAATCTTGGATGTTCAATTTCCGAGGGGATGTGCCCATTGAGCTCCTTTAAAATGATCTGTCGGATTCTTGGAAGAAATTTCGGACGTTCAATTTCCGAGGGGATGTGCCCATTAAGTTCGTAGAAATGATCTGTCGGATTCTTATGAGAAATTTCGGACGTTCAAATTCCGAGGGGATGTGCCCAATGAGCTCGCGGAAATTTTCTAAAAAATCCGACAGATCGATTTATAACACTCATGGTAGCAAGGTACCACAGAGATTTTACATACGTTTAGATGATTTGGATCAATTATTTGCACTAAGATGTGTTTTTTTAGTAATTTTAAGGAAAATGTGCCTCAAAATGCGAAAAATACCGAAGTACCCTGGAATGTTTGAGTCGAGAAATCATCTTTAGAATCCGACAGATGGTTTTTCTGTGTACATTTACCTAGGTACTCTGGGAAACTAGTCGCAAGAAATTATCTCTAGAATCCGACAGATGGTTTTCGAGTGTCAATCATCTCAAGGTACCTTGTCAAGTTGGTGATAGCAAACAAGTTTAGAAATCCGACAGATGATTTTATTGTTTCCATTCACCTGGGTACTCAGGAATTTTTGTCCGAAGAAGTAATCTCTAAAATGTGTCAGATGATTTTAATGTGTCGATTACCGCAGGGTACTCTGTCAAGTTGGAGAATTTAGATTAGCTCTGAAATCCGACATATGGTTTTGATTGTGTCAAATTACCTTGGTACTGTGGGAAGTAAGACAGTAGAAATAATCTCTGAAATTAGACTGTTGAATTCAATGTGGCCAATTCCTCAAGGTACGTCAGGAAATTAGATATCGTAAACAATCTAAAACCTATGACAGATGGTTTATTTGTGTCAATCTACCTAGATACCTTGGAAACTTGGAGACATGAAATAATCTCAAAAATCCGACAGACGATATTGATGTGTCGACTTCCGCAAGGTACCTTGTCAAGTTGGCGATCAAAAATCATCTCTGGAATCCGACAGAGAATTATTTTGTGTTCACCTAGCTAGGTATTGTGGACTATATGACTGAAGAAATATTCTCTGAAATCCGTTTCATGATTTTTATGTTTCGAATACCCCAAGGTACCTCGGAAACTTAGTATTGATAAATCATCTGTCTCATCCGATAGATGAAATCTATATCGTATTCTTTACATGGTACTGTGTTGCATTCGTATGACAGATCAGCTGTTGGACCCTTTAGCGGTGATCTAACACACTTTCTATGAAAGAAAATGATGATTTTACATAGATAGTTAATGCTCTGTTATGAGGAAATTTGGTATTCGATGCAATGATGTCTCTCAGATTCTAATCTTCACTAGTCTGATTACTTGGGATGCTGCTGATTTTCAGATCAAAAGACATTATGATCGGCACCAAACCAAGGTTGAGATGACCATCGACAAGCTCCAAGCAATTGCAACATCTGAGGTGTCGGCCAAAACAAAAGCGAAATGGCTGAGGTGGTGGAATGGGTCGGCGAGTTCAAGGAAAACATTGAAGTTTCCACCATCACCTTGCTCAATTGAAGTGCTTAACCCCTGGATTACAAAAGCTGCATTTTGGGCAAACGTAAGTGTATTTCATTATTTCTAGAACTCTGGGTTGTTACACTGATTCGAGGTTATAGCCGATGGCGTCCTCTTTAGTTATTTGTGTCTCCCTCTTAAGTTGATGGTTTTGTATCAGTTGGAAGACGAAGTCGAGAAAGAGTGCCTCAACTGGTTGGCAACCAGTTCCGATTCAGAGGAAGACGTCAACTCGAAGCGCACTCCTATGGCCGAGTACATCGAGAAGTGGCGTGTGCTCCTATGGGAGAAGGCATACTTGTCGTTCTTCACGGGAGCTAATGTGTATTCGAAGTCGCAACCATTCAATTCCCAACCAGGGACTGACATGGCTTGGAAGCGATGTCTGTATCGGTACTTTAAGCGGGAGCTCATCCCAGCTGGTGTGGTAAAGAGTATACCACCTCCGTGGTTCAGCTGGACGGAGACATCGAATTCCGAGTTCATCTTCACAACCAACCAGCGGAAGATGTTCAATTTGAACCATCTGATTGAGTGCTGCTGGTATATCGAGTGCCCAAAGTCATTTGTAACTGCTGAGGAGAAGGCTGTAAGGGAGATGTTTACCAAGAGGAAAGATGGGGATGACGACACCCATGATATTTCAGATGAAGCACTTCCTGCTCAGGATGCAGAGCCAGAACAGGATACACAAGTCGTTTCGACATCCACTGGTGCGGGGGATGCGAACACAAAGAAACGGAAGAGGGGAGCGAAGTCGGCATCGAAGGAGTCCCACCAGGAACCAGTGAAGAAGAGGAGCAGGGGGAAGAAGTCGGACCCAGCGACTGTTGAGCCGAATGGTGCGGAGAATGGGACATTCTCTCCAAGGATTGGACATGCTGAGAAGCCAGACGTCAGCGCACCTCAAGCAAGATGCCCTGTTCATGAGTTGATTCTGAATGAATCAATAACTGAGTGGCAGAAGGCAAATCCTAGAATGAGGTTGAAAAGCATGCCAAAGGCTTTCAACGATATGGTCCAGTGGATTCGGAGCGTCACCCCGCAACGGGTCCGGATGAAGGACGGGAAGAGTGTTCGGGGGGGTGGATTGGCAGATCTCATTATCATTGATATTCCGGAGGGTCTACCGGTCCCTGGTATATCCGATGAGGACGAGATTCCAGATTGGAACAGCAGAGGCGACAATTACCTTGCAGCCGTCTTTGGCTTTGTTAAACTCGTTCTCCAAGACCAGGGGTGTGTGATCATTATCCATCCGGATGACAATGGCGAAATTGAGGACGAGATTCGTGATTTTCATCAAGTGGTTGAATTGAAGTCTGAGAGGTCGTGGACAGGCATCAATAGATTGCTTCTTCGCTCCGCAAAAATAAGCGGCATGACAACATGCTTCTTTAAGGTGCAACTTCTTACATTATCCTCGAATAACAGCTTTGACTTCAGACCGACACCCGAGGATTACAAGAAAAAGAGCATCGACATCGTTGACCGTGATGTCATCCTAAATTGGGTTACGCTGGAGCAACAGACGATGCGCAAGGAGGTGCCATGGCGAGGAGCGAGGGAGAAAGACGTGCTGTTCATCGAGAGCTTAATCAGAGCCACCACCGACCCTGGTGACGTCGTCGTCGATATCGGCGCCGGAACGGGTAAGTCTCGTCGTTTTTTTACATGCGAGGTAACTTTGAACAAGGCCTTTTTTTTGGAATTCGAAACTACTAAAATCTAACAAAGAGGCACTCAATTGTATCAGGTGCATCAATCAAAGCATGCCGGCAGTCAGGACGGAACATAGTCGCGCTTGAGGATGATCAGGAGCTGTATACAGAAGTCCTTAAGAAGATGGCCCTGCCGCCACTGCCTCTACCAAAGGCGGATGCATCTCATGTACCGATGAAGCCAATGATCGAAAAAGACGTGGTGGCCACTCCTAAGCCGGTGAATAAATTCATCGCCATGATGACCGAGGAAAGCGACGACGAGTAAGTGAGTATTCCAATGAACATTTTTTAAATGAGACATTTTGAATTGACATGGATTTTTGTACAATATGAATCTGTTTTTTGATACGGTTGTGGTTGCAGGCCGCTAAGTCCGCGTTCCGGGGGGATAATTAACGAGTGCATCAAGAAGATTGCACTATCACCTGACATGCTACGGCTTCCAGAGTATGCCGAGCTGGGGGCTCAATTTCAATCAAATTTGGAGTCTCCCACAATGAAGAATTTTACTCGTAGAAAATACGATGGTCGAGTACTAAACTTTGTGGACATTGAAGCCGAAGTTGTTACTCATAGCATTTTAGTTGATCCGGAGTGATCGTAGTTTTACATGTAAATGAATTTTTGGAATTCCAGTTATTCCTTATGTACTACGGATTTTCAATTATACAGTTTTTTATTTCAACAATACGGCCTATTTTATTAATATACTTAATAGTTACAAATTTGAATGAACTCTGTCCTACATTTCAATGATTAGATACTTCTTTATTAAACCGTATTTATTCTTTCCAAATTGATGCCAACAATGAAATAGCTGACTCAATCTTATTTGTTTTTATGCTAATATAATGCTTTGTTATTTATTTTTAGGACACTATATCATATTTCTCTGGTAATCTGTCTCTACTATCTCTTGCATTTTCAACATATTGTAACAAGTCGATTCTACGCCCATAACCGCAAGTCGATATCCTATTGCCGGGCAACACCTACCACCGACCCCCGGTGGTTTTCTCGGTGCTCAAAAATCCTGTGTCGGATCCGTCAGTTGCTTTCGGCTTCGTTCAAGAACCGCCGGGGTCGATCACCCGCTTCGTTGCTTGCCCTATCTAGTGCTTGGTTTGGCACATGGTTTTTGCTGCGCGGTTCGGCACATGGTTTCTATTGCAATTGATCTTACAATATTTTGCTGCTCATCCGATCAATCTCTCATTCTTTTAACCGTTTCACTTTTATATAATTTCTTCTTTTATTATCAAAGGTAGCCATTCATAAACAAATTTCAAATCTATTGAATTAATTGATTGAACCTTATAATCATTCAATCAATGATGCTTTATATTTCCGATTCAACATTGCCATCCTTCTAACATGGATTTTTCTTCTATTCTTTAATCCCTGCATTTGTGCATTCTCCTTCTATTTTTATCAGTCCTTTTTGGATATCTTTTTCTTCTGACTCACCTTTATCATTCTTTCTTACATTCATTCTCTTAATTGCTTAATCGTCAAATGAATATATATCTCATCATTTTAATGTCCTTTCCATTTATATTGTTCATTCTTTGATGCCTATATGATTCATGTTAAAATGTTTCAAGTCTTGTATCATGTTTCAAGTCTCCATATTAGATTCTTTATGTTTGCTTTAATCGGTCTTTTATTCAAATTTTCTTCGATGCAAGGACAAATTTAAATAATTTAATAAACAGGGTGCACCGTAGTGCAAATTTACCCGTATAACTTAAATGCAAGAATATGATAACTCAGAGAATGGATATCATATAAAAAGATGAAGTTCCATTGTACGCATGTTTTCTTGTACTTCATTCCAAACTCTATGTACTTCAATCCAAACAACAGAGGACTTATTGTACATCGCCTCCAATGTGCTGAACACATTGTGCTAATACTACAGCTAAAAATAACCAATACATTACAATAACTGCACTACCCAAGCACCGAGACTAATGTCAAAATACTCCTTCTGAATGGCCTCTAATTCGCGACACTTACATACTTCTTCATCAGGGATGAGCCTGAGCCCAGTAACAACCTCAAATATATCTCGTGGGGGAACACAACCAGGCAAAATTAGAATCTCGAAGACCTCCTCCATCATTCTCATATACTCATCTGGGCCATTGGAGATGTCTACAGTCTTCGTAAGACCTGCCATCTCCATTCGAAGCTCGGTGCGCTCGTGCTCCACAAGGATTGACTCAAGTCTTCGGACCTCCTGCTCAACCCTTAGTTCCTCACAATCGCAGGCATATTTTTGGGAGGGATTTAGAACCGACCCATCTGCTGAGAAATCTTTTGAAGCTAGATACAAAGAGGCTTTGGCAATCTGGCGCTTAAATCTTCGAATAAGTTTAACCCGACGAAGCTCTGATCGTCGTGACAAGGCCATCGACATCCTAATATAGACTTCTCGGCAATTTCAAACTTTTCAATAACTGACCCCTATTCCCAGCATAATACCCGAAAGCATTGACGCTTTAAAACACCATCAATCACGATGCTCGCCCTAGCTATTACCTCTAACTTCACCCTGACTGTCGGCCATGACCCTGATCCTCAACCTTTTCCTCACCCTCACCCGCACACTCACCATCACCCTCACACTCTCCCTCACACTCAAACTCTCCCTCACCCTCACCCTCACCCTCACCCTCCCCCCCAAACACTCCCTCACCCTCACCCTCACACTCTTCCTCACACTCACCCTCACACTCTCGCTCACCCTTACTCTCACAACACCACTAGTATCAACCCCGGTGGCCTTGGCCAATTGCGAAAACCACCTGTCGGGTTTTAGAGGTTGGTTCTCCCAATGGCCAACACCGCCGGGGTCTTGTTCAACATGTTAAAGCAAACGCTGCCATGGTCTGACCAAAGTGACGCCGCCGCCGCAAAGCCGCATGCTCTGACCTAAGTGCCGCCGCCGCCGCAATATCCGACGCCACGTGGTATCATCTGACCTATCCGCCAGGGCCGCCATTTCTGGCCGACATTGCGCTATATAAACCAATCCTATTTGCATTGTTTCTCCATCTTTTCTTCGAACTCTTCAGGTGCGTTCCAAACTCCACATATCCTTCCATTTTTCTCTTAGTTTCGGTTTTTGGGTTTCGGTTCTAAGCTTTTTGTTTTTTGGAGTTTGGCGGGTTGTTTGTTCCCTTGCTTTGGTTTAGTTAATGTTTATTTCATGTTTCTACGTGATGTTGGTTTATATGGACTATTTTGTTTTCGTTGGCTTGCGGCTACGGACTCTGCCGAAGAGTCGTCAGTGGGCTTGGGTTTGGGGAGATGGGCGGATTGTATGCTCCGTTGCTCTTACCTTTGTACGCTTAAAATACGGACCCAATTTGATTGGGGGTTACTAAATGTTTGTTTCATGTTTCCACGTGAATGTTGGTTTATCTGGGCTGTTTTGTTCTCGCTGGCTGGCGGTTACGGACTCTTCCCAAGAGTAGTCAGTGGGCTTGGGTTTTGGGAGTTGGGCGGACTATTGCTCCGTTGCTCTTACCTTTGTACACTTATAATGCGGACACAATTGATTCGGGGTTACTAATGTTTGTTTCATGTTTCTGCGGGAGTGTTGGTTAATCTGAGCTGTCTTGTTCTCGTTGGCTGCCGGCTTCGGACGATTCCGAAGAGTCGACAATGGGCTTGGTTTTAAGGAGTTGGACTGGTTGTTTGCCCCAGTGCCCATGCCTTGGAATACTGATGATGCAATTCATGTTCTTGTGCGTGTTGGTTTCTCTGCGCTAGTTAGTTCTCGGTGGCTGGCTGCTTCGGACTCTTCAGAGTCGTCCATCCGCAATAAGTGGCCACCCGTTACCAAGCGAAGGAATAGCCACCTAGTTTATCCGGCCATTAGTCATATGCTCATCTCAATAAATAAACCATGCATTTGTCAGTATAAACCTTGCTACTCTGATAACTGTCGTATTCTAAAGCTAAATATATGCACAAACTCCCGACATGGCTTGCTAGGAAGGGCCCCATTTTCTTAGATAAATGGCCCATGCGGTTTTGTTTGACATTGCGGTGCATCATATTAACTTTATTTTATCTCCTGTGAGCAGATGGCGAATCTTCCATCAAGAGTTCCGATGGTTTGCACCGATTGTGTTGGGCTCGGACTGTGCACCTGTGCCAGACCCCCGAGCACCCGAGTTCCTGATTCTCAAACTCCAGAGGGTGTCAATCCATTGCCCCAGAACGAAACTCTGCATGAGGCAACTCCAACCTAGCCCAAGGAGACGATGCGGTTAATGTGTGTGGAAGGTCATGGGCGCTCCATTTGCTTCGAAGTAAAGAGTTCCGATGATGGCATCCCCGAGTGGGTGCAGAAGTGGATGGATGCGGTTGCTGCAGGCGGCGACGGAAATGAGTACTGCCCGGAGGATGACGGGTATGTTCCAGAAGGCGAAGACTCTGATTTCCTGGAGTACGCTGCAGAGGAGGATACCGAAGCGACGGTGGATGGTCCGGAGTCCTATGTCATCGTTCTTAGCGACGATGACAGTCACTCGGATGACTAGATGTATTTCCTTAGATCTACGTGAAATTTCGGCATAGTATATTTTCTTCCTTGTGTACATTTCTTGTACCGCTACTGACGCTTTTATTAGCATTCCATTTTGTAAATTTTTGTAATTTTATTTAAGTACATATATCGGCTAAAAAAAATATGATTTGCTTGCCCTATTCATTTCATAATAATTCTGTCCATTTTCCGTTTCATTTTATTCCTCAGATTTCATTAGTATAGTCGCATACATTTAAATTATAAGTTTTTAAATATGAGCATTAACTCCAAGTGATCGGGAAGTGTGCGGGATAAGTACTGGTAATCTCTGAATGAAATAACTGCTATTTAAACCGTTCTCTATATTCAAAGGGTATAACTGTTACTGAAATGGCATCCAGAGTGATATGAAGAAAGAAGTTGAATTAAATAACTATTATGCTAAACCGTTCTCTATATTCAAAGGGTATATCTCATACTGATAAGGCATCATGAGTGATATGGAAGGATGGAATTAATGCACAACTCTTTTTGTAAACATTTGAAACAAAAAAGTTCCGTCCTCGTAATTTTGAATTTCCTAATTATCAATTAGAATTCACATTTACTTAATAGCATGGCAGATCATAGACTTAAATGCGTTTTTCCACTATTCTATGTCTTAATTCTGACAACTTTCCGACAAGTACAATCATTTGATGAGGAAATCATACAGAAAACACCATATTCGTTATTTTGGGAGATTTATCATCTCCCAAAATAATGCATTAGGTGAGGTCGAGTTAAAATGGGCACAATGCTCCCATACTTGGCAAGGAAAAGCTTATAAGCAATTTCCATTAATTTGGGACATGATCACACAGTACTAATGAGAAATGAAAGAAGGTAGTGGTTTACTAGAAATACTTGAAAAAATACAAGTAGGTCGAACCACCCTAAATGAACATCAAACAAATAACAAGAAATGGACACAACGGATATGCGGGGAAATCTTATATTATATATATGTGTGGAAATACAAATTAGGTCGACACTCCTTAAATGTTGAATCCGTGACAGGCTCTTTCAGACCTGTACAAACAATCAAGTTGTTCGACTAACATAGCTGCCTACAGTTTCCGGAGTATGATATGCAATCCAAGAACATACGGACTTCATAATAGTCCCATGCCAACAAATGTATGTTATCGGCTCTACTTCAGAGATCCAAACTAGGAACTTCAACGCCAGATGTCGTTTAGGTCGCCTCGACCTAAATGGCTGTTATGTGGCAGTACATATGATATAGAATCAACGCTTTAGGCTACTAAGTAAAAATCTACACTAAGAACTATAGGTGACCTGTTGGTATCCCGCACTCGTAAAGTACGAACTTCAACTCCAAATGCAGTTTAGGTCGCCTCGACCTAAACTGCGGTCTATAATGTGGTACACATGATAAATAAGGAATGGACTGAAACACTTAAGTAGTGATTCCTCCAATTAAATATATGTAATTAGCTAGTATTCAAAACATAAATACGCTAGAACTAATACGCTATAACTGATCAGGTCGACTCGAGCTAAACATCTACCTTTGTCTTGAAAACAGAAGGGACGAACGGTATTCAGTTCAGTCGTCTTCAAACGAATATAAGGGATCTGACTAAATTCAGAACTTCAAGACCACCAACTTCAAAGCTACATGTTTATTCAGAATCCGGAGACAGAAATCTCTCCAAGGAGGCCTTTATAATGTCCAGTTGTTTCAGTGGGATCTTCAGCGTTGGATCCTTGCCTACGCCCCGCTCGTTGACATTTTTTTTAACTTTGGATTTCCAAGCTGTTATGACTGCATCAGTACTCTGCCACGACTCGGGTACATCCTTCTCAACTGTCCAACGAAGTCTCCCATCCACATCCCAGCCGGTATAGAATTTCAAAACATTTTCATCTCGGGAAATTGGGCGGTAGAACTCTACTTGGAGCGTGTTTGGGAGGTCAGGGTTCGAATTAGGGTCAGTCAAGGCCCGCGCAAGCCAAAAAGGACGATCGTCTTCATCGCAGGGTCGTAATGCTAAGAAGTACCCTGCAAAAAGGTCTCGCGCAACACGGAACGACGGTCCTGGGCGATCTCGTTTGTGACCAACAAAGTGATCATCCTCTGCGAACTCCTCGCGCAAAGTTCCATCTTCCTGAAACTCGTCTTCGACAGAGTGAGCGAGCCGCGTGGATGGCCAAAAACCATGCTCCAAGGCGGGGACAACATCAAAGGGAATGGAAAGAGCCTCTTTAACATCGTTCCAATAATATGAGAGTGGCTCATAGATTCTTCTGGACTCGACTGAATCCGAAGATAGCCTCTCCCAATGATCTACAAAACCCGACAAGCCCTTAATCACATCAGGCAGGTGCCGCATCTCGCGAGGCGCCACGGCACCAGGAACACCACGGGGCCATAAAGATCGACCTTCTGAATCCTCCTTCCACAACTTGATGCCACAACCATCTCCTTTTGGCAACCAGTCGTCGTCGTGACAGAAGATTTTATACTTCATGACTGGGCATCCTGAAGAATCTACATAGAATTTGAACTGATGAGCTTTAGTGTGACCCATTAACGTATCGTCGCCATCAAGCATCCACTCCGCGATGAATTTCTTGAAATCTGGGACCTCCTGAATAAGATGCGGAATTGTTGGTACTGCTTCATGTTTCATGAAGGACTTCATGAGGAGAGGTACAGTGGGGAAGTCATCCCTTCGCAAAGCCATGCTCCATCGCCCGAAAAGGGCATCAATATCGTCATGAGTATGGCCGACCAGCATGAAATTCACGTACACTTCGCGAAACACCCGCTTCGCGACTAATAGGGACCAGAATGAAAATACAAACCTATTCTTGTTATCACTGACAGCGTTATCCATTTGGACGTTCAGAATGGGAGGCAAGGGTTTAGCAGCAACAGGAACCTCAGGAGGAGGGCCAAGAGGATCCAAACACATCTCTGAACCATGCAAAAGCGCGGCATACAATGGGTGGGAAGGATTCTCATGAAAGAGTTCCCTAGAGGTGGATTTAGGGGGTGACTCAAGGTCCCGAAGGAGCTTCGCAAACGATCCAACCGTGTAATTAGCGTCGTGTGAGTAAATGTCAAGGCCATAATGGGCGTAACGTTGGTCCACATGCCCATGAGCAAGCATTCCCGTGACAGCGAGAGGAAGCTTCATGAGACCGTCTAAGTGTTTGACCTTGTGGGATAACGCCGGCGACGCCGTCTTCGAATGGTCCATTTTGTCATGCATAATAGTAAGAACTTCATGCGGAGTAGCCTTCGACCTGAATCGATTTAGGTAGTACAAGTCCCTATGCGCCATTGCAGAGTCATTGTGCAGCCTCATTTTCTTAGACCACAACAGGGACGCCTGAGATCCTGTAACCGTTAACTTCTTCTGGGACTGGAACTCATCACATTTTGAGCAACGAGCGAAGTTGTCTCCTGCTCGTTTGGCGTAATATTCTGGATAGCTAAGCCTCCTGATCTTGCTCAAGTTAGAAGCGGACATAGGAGGCAATCCGCAGTCCGCTAAATGCTCATCGAGGATGGGAATCTGTTCCTTCCATTTGAAACTGGAAGGCAGAACTTTAGCTACAACTGTCTCCCCTGAAGGCAGAACACGACTCTTGTGGGGCATGTGGTCGGCATGCCTGTCAAGGATGGCCCCTAGGACGGCAGTTGCTACCACTGTGTGATTTCGAGGTTTACGTAAACCAGTATTACCGTGAAATTGAGCCTCGAAACCAGCAGCAGCATACTGGGCATTTCTATAGAATGTACTGGAGCTCACTCCCATAATCTTCATCCAGGCGAAGGGGCAAACATCTATGCCCTCCAGAGTCACCACACTCTTCCCCGCTGAATTCTTGTGGATCTGTCTATGCACGTCGAGTTTTATGTGATTACGGAACTGCACTGTGGTCTTGTCGTACATACGCGACCGTAGACTAGAGATTATATCTCTGGGATAGTGTTGGACGCATAGGTGAGCGCAGCACGTGTTTGCCGCTACAGAGTTGATAGATGGCTGGGTCATCAGAAACTCAGCGTGACGTGATATAGGAGGGGGGGTATTCCTAGAGGAGTTATCATACGATCGGGTACGATCTCCCAGGGATCGGTTACGCTCCGCAACCCAACGGTTATACACATCACGTTGACTATGGTGCTCTAGGCTAACTCCATTTAGATAGACATGGCTGATAGGCCACGTTTTGAAGGAGTACCTCCAATCATCCTCTGACTCTTCTTCGACCAAAGAACGTGATACCTGGACGACGACAACGGAATCACCAAGGGGACCAACCGTGTCAGATACCAAGCTGGACCGTGGGTTCCGGATCAAACCTTCTGCTAACGGGATATTGTCGTCACTATATATTGTTACAGTCTTGTTCTGCCATTGTCTTGAGGGTACAACCACGAAGTTTGGAAGGTCTGGGTTTACGGGCACTTCAACGGGAACCTCGTCATCTGAGACATAGTCCATTGTGCCTGAAATGCAACAGGCCCAATTCTGTTAGAACATATTATACTCCTTAAAGAGAATTAATCTCTAAATTTGTAGGGAAACATATCCCAGGCGCAGTTTAGCTCGAGTCGAGCTAAACTGATCCTGGACAATGGGAAGCATGAGTTTAGCTCGAGTCGAGCTAAACTGCTGCTGCACTTTGGATGCAGAAGTTTAGCTCGACTCGAGCTAAACTCATGCTGCCCTTTGGATGCAGCAGTTTAGCTCGACTCGAGCTAAACTACCGCACCCATAGGGCGCCAGAAGTTTAGCTCGAGTCGAGCTAAACTTCTGCCGCCCTTTGGGTGCGGTAGTTTAGCTCGAGTCGAGCTAAACATCTGTATCCAAAGGGCATCACGAGTTTAGCTCGAGTCGAGCTAAACTCATGATGCTCTTTGGATGCAGCAGTTTAGCTCGACTCGAGCTAAACTACCGTCCGCAAAAAGCGGCGCTTTAATAGGTGCTTCCATCTTCGGAATTCTGAGTCGCAGACTCAGAGTACGCTTACGGTGTCCGCTCTAAAACGTCTGTAAGAAGGAAAGAGAGACACTGCAAATACACCATGACTTGAATCAATGGAAAGCATACAACAAGCAGATATCAATGAAGTGTACTGATGATAGGAGAAAACTAAAGAGAAGACGTACAACAGAAACGGCGCAATACAGCTTCCGCCCAGAAAACAACAACCTCCAAGTGAGCGCCGAGAGCTCCTACAAGCGAGAGAAGCAAGTGAGTAGAGAAAAGACTTCGAGCGGGGACGATTCCAGAGGTCATTCTCTAACGTGTGACCGTTTTCATGCCGCTTCAGTTTTGAAAATAGGCGGGAATCATGCATGACCATTCGACCCTCCACATTTCGGGGTGTGAGAAAGCGCGGGAATTACCACTTTCCACACTTCTCGGCCCTTTAGATAGATGCAGATGCGAAATATTTGGTGCATTTAATCAAATGGGATGGGTTGGAAGTCCCTATAGCGCCAGATAGAGTGTTGACTTATTGCGGCGAACTTTTCTTCCTCTATCAGGGTTCAGGGTTTAGGGTATAGGGTTCAGGGTAAAGGGTTTAGGGTCTTAGGTCCAGGGTCAAGGGTTTAGGGTATAGGGTTAAGGCATTTTTAGGGACATTAAATATGTCGTACATGGAATAAAATTAAATTGAAAATTGTTTGGACCTAATTGAAATTCGTGAGTCTGGTTGATACAGGGAAGTACATCGTTGCAAATATTCATACCTCCATTTACTAAATATGTATTTTTGCTCAATTTCATTATTACATATGATATATGAAATCAAATCATTATAAGTCAGTTCATGAATAGTTCTTGATAGACCTAGGTAGATATGTATTTAAATTTAGAATTATTTATTAATTCTACAAATTAAGTCAGATATAATTGTCATATATTATGTATATATATATTCATGTATTTTTATTTATGTCTCTATTTATTTCATAATGTGTTCTTTACGCCGTGAATGGTGTAGATTTGTTCTTTCGTTTCTGGAACTCTACATCTTAAGATGTATATTTTTAATATACATGTTAGGATTATAATATGTATAATATAATGATATATTCATTTACAAGTAGGTACTACTATATTCATTAACAATTTAATGTCCAGTTAAAAATAGTACGAGAATAATTAAGTAAAATCTAATGTATACAAATCTTAAAATGATATACAAGTATATTCAAGTATATACGAAATACATTGTTAAAAATAATAGTATTAGATTATAGAATTTAATTCATTTCTCATGGCAAATTATATACGTTTTTTAGAATATTGAATTTTTAATATTTAATCATGAGACGCAAATATTTGAACCATGGTATGCCTTGTGTGATAGGCATGGGGTGAAAGTCCGTTGACCTAAATGTAAGCCTAATTTTCTTAAAGTACATGATAGTATCATAATCAAATTATAATATAATAAAATAGTATAGTATATCAAGGCTCTAATATTTTTATTTGCAATTTTATATTTAATTATTGATTAAAATATGAGAATAATAAAACAATATTCAAGTATATACAAATCTAAAAATGATACACAAATATATTCAAGTATATATACGAAGTACATTGTTAAAAATTAAAGTATTAAATTATAGAAATCAATTCATTTATTATGGCAAATTCTTTATATTTTTTAAAAGGTTTATGGTTAATTATATTTATTCCTGAGAAGCGAATATTTAAACCATGCTATGCCTTGAATGGTAGGCATGGAAATTACACAAACCTTAATCAATTCATTAATGTTCTACCTTGAGTTCTATTTGTACAATTTTAGTACATTCTAATAAGAAAGTGGAATGTTTGGTTCATTCATTTTTTAAAAAAAACTCATAAATTATGGATTCAAATGAAACGTTTTAAACCAATGATCATAATTATAGTTGTAGTTTTAATATATATTATCGGGAAAGGCTCTAGATGCTTGTCTAAGCTTACAATCCCATAAATCAATTCTTTAATAATAAATAAAAATGACACATTTAAGTAAATACCGGACTTTCGAAAGCCCACATCGGTCAAAGTCCCGTTACCGAGTCTGGTCAAAGTCCCCTGCGTTACTCTGGAACATTCGGCTTTCCGCTCATGCTGCTTCATAAGCATAAGTTCCTTTGGGCGACGAAACAGTTGTTTCATTCTTAGTTTCCCTTCTATTTCATTTACTTGTAGTTCATTTGCTGTGATGAGGAGGTCGGGCGGTGGTTTTAGGGTGTCAAGTTACCCGCAAGACGAGTGGGAGGTGGTTGTTTTTCCACAAGGAGTGGAGGAGCTTCGTCCCTGGTTTATGGCTGTGGAACGCGCCCGTGGTCGCGGCGTGGAGATTCCCCCGTGGAACCTCATTGCACGCCTAATGCAGCCCGGTGTGGAGTGGGATTGGACTATTGCACATGGTCTAGAGCAACTGGAGATTATGAACGCCTCCAACATCAAGTTTCCCCTCACCTCCGGCGAGGGCTTCTCTATGCCTGATTCTAATGAGGAGGGGAGCGAAGATTTGGGGAGCCCACCACATGAATGAGTAGGTGAATTGTTATCTCCTCAGAACCCTTGACCTTGTCCTCAGTTTGATGTTTTCATAATAATAGATTGCGTTTGCTGTATGTGGTGCGCAGCATTGTAGTGGCTCATGCTGTGTTCGTTCTGATTGTTAGGAGGATGAGTCCTTGCTTTTGACATGCACTTTTCCGTTTTGAACCCTAAACATCATACCATCTGATCCTGTTTTTATCTTTTCTCCAGAACTCGCAGGCATCTTCCATATACTTCTACGATTTTACTTTTTGCTGCTATTCAACTCAGATATGGAATGGGGACTCCAGGAGTAGTTAGCACAACCGTTAGATTATACAGTATTTGGAAACCATAGATGTGAAAAGAGATGACTTTCATCTTTTGGTAACTTTTGCTGATGGTATTCACCGTGTGGATTGTAAACAATTTCTGGAATGGAATGCCTTCAAAACAGGGCTCTTCTAGACGAAAACTAGTGTTTCATCTGATGCTTTCATATTTGTATATTTCGTATTCTTATATGTCCATGCTAACTAGTAAATGTAGTAGTAAATTTCGTTTGAATCTATGAATTATGAATTTTGTATTTTAAAATTATGCAAATGAAGCAAGCATTCCACTTTCTTATTAGAATGTAATAAAATTGTAAAAATATTAGTCAAGGTAGAACGTGAAAGAATTGATTAAAACTATTGTAATATACATGCTAATCATACAAGGCATACCATGGTTAAAATATTCGCTTCTCATGAATAAATATAAAAAACCCTAAACCTTCTAAAAAATATAAATAATTTGCCATAATAAATGAATTTAATTCTAGAATTCAATACTATTATTTTTAACAATGTACTCCATATATACTTCAATATACTTATATATCATTTTTAGATTTGTATATAGATTTGAATATAGATTATAATTCTAGTATTATTATCATTAATTAAATATAAAATTGTAAATGAATATATTAGTATCTTAGTAAACTATACTATATTATTATATTATAAATAAATTATGATATCAACATGTACTTTAAGAATATGATGACAACATTTATGTAAATATGTTTCCAATTAGAGTTTATGAAATTCATTTTCATTGCTAATAGTGTAACCATATTTGATGCTTTAGTGAAATAATTACAAATTATTATTACATAAAAAAAAATGTACATTTTCATCCTTTACAATTGATCATAATTTGTCCACTTCGAAGCTCGAAATTGTGTATTTTTTCAAAACATCCAAAATTGCGTGCAATTTCTTTTGAATAAAATTTTAATTTATAAACCCTATTTGTTTATTCTATATACGTTAAAAAAGTAGAATATTTCCTACTCATGAATATTTGTAGTTTTGTAGAAATTAAGTTTCTCTTATAAGAAACTAATTCGTACAAAAATATTAGATTCTCTTGACCATAATATTAAAGTAATGTAATTGCACCTTAGTAGATAATAATGAATATTTACAAAATTTTTAATATTTGCTTCTCATGAATAAATATAAAAATTTCAATTCTCTAAAAATTGTTATTAATTTGCCTAGTTAGATTTTGTGCTTGCTCAAGTGTCTATACCGTTATATAATATCATATATTCATACTACAACAATGTTGTCCATTGATATAGGACAATACATTTGAATCCATAAAATGAGGATTTTATTTTTCGAATATATATAAAAGAGTAAGAAAATTAAGTTCCGTTTCTGTATTTGAGAAAACCAAAAAAATATTTGCTGAACGAAACTTAAAATAAAAAGGTAGAAAAAAGTAAAAAAAAGTGAAACCTGCGGGGACGGGGTAGTGAACCCCGCGGTGACGGGGCCACGGGATATGGCGGCGCGGTCATGGGTCAGTGCGAGGGGGAGGAGCTCATCCCCACCGCGACCTCGTCCACAGAGTGTTTCTTTGTTTCCTCCCTTTCTCTGTCTGTGTCTGTGTCTGCGCGCGTTTCTTTGTAGTGGCGGGAATATATTCCGTGAGAGACTGTGTAGTAGAGTTGTTTTGCGCGAGTTTTCAGGGCTTCCTCTGCTCCATTTCCTTCCTCTAGAGTGTGTGACTTCTATGTTTGAAGTACTGTTTGTCTCTAGGGTTTAGGTTTTAGGGTGACGGTTTCAAATGTAAATGCGCGGAGGGAGTTGACAGTGTTTTGCGCTTGAGCTTGTGCTTATTCGAGTTGTTTCACGGATCTCTGTTAGGTTTTCCTGTGCTGGGTTCTTCCTCGCTCTGTAGGGTTTAGGTGTATTTCATATCTGTCGTTCTTGTGCGAACTTCTTCGGTGCTCTGTGGAGGCGTGCGGTTTGGATTGGGGTTTCGGGAGGGCTGGAAAACAGTCTTGCGGCGCTAAATATCAGGTGCGTAATTGATCGCGCCTGTGGTTTCTTTTTTCTTTCAGTTCAATTCCATTGAATTTCGCAATTTAGGGTCTTGTCAATTGAGTTTTTTCGTTTTTTTTTTGTTTCAATTATAATTCTTTGGCATGATCTCGCTAGTTTAGGATTAGCATCCTGTAATTTTCGTACTGAATTCTGAATTGCGTGTGTCTGTTTATGTTCGTACTCTTTATGTGTTGTATGTGTGTTTTCTGTGGAAGAATTCTGTCTTGATCTCGTATTCTGTGTGTGTTCGAATTTAGACTTCTGTTTGTGTTTGAATTATGAATTGGTTCGTCTACTGTGTGTGTCTGTTTATGTACGAATTCAGAATTGTGTTCGTGTCCTGTCTGTGTATCTTCGGTTTCGAAATCTGAATAATGTTCGTTTTTGGTACGTGTGTGTATGTTTGAGATTTAATGTGTGGTTCTCAACAGGATTGTGTGAGTGCATGTGTGTACCATAAGAAAAACAATAGCATATTCCTTGCAGTAAGGTTAATTGATGTCGAGGTTGTAGTTATGTTGAGAACAGATTTCCTACGTTGCATTAATTTTGGCGCCAATGTTTTGAGCCATATGTGTATGTGTTATGGTAATCTGAACGACTTTGCTTATATTAGAATCTTCTGAAAAGGAATCCAATTACATTTGTACTCTTCTCCCGTATTTTTCGGTAGCAATCTTGAACGTTTCTAATATTTATCCCATCTTCTGATCCTCTGCAACCATTTCTTTTTGCAGGCAAAACACGTTTGCCATAATTTCCAAGAGAGAAACAGGAGCTAATTCATCTGGAAATGGCGGATAGGTATAAAACCAAATGCCAATATCATATACTCCTCATGAAAAAGGCTTGACTGCAGTGCTGCAATGTCATATTCAACAAAAACAGAGAATAATGCAATATATTTTTCATAAAACTGACGGAAATTCGATCATAAAAGCCAACAGTTTAGCTCGACTCGAGCTAAACTGGAGGTACAACTCTCCTCCACATACTGGGAGTATCACATATAGTTTAGCTCGAGTCGAGCTAAACTGTAGGGCTCCCATGCTCAAAGCCCAAGCAGTTTAGCTCGACTCGAGCTAAACTGCAAGGCTCCCATGCTTAATCCCAACAAGTTTAGCTCGACTCGAGCTAAACTTCTTGGACTTTCAGCATGGGAGCCTTGCAGTTTAGCTCGAGTCGAGCTAAACTGCTTGGGCTTTTACCATGGGAGCCTTGCAGTTTAGCTCGAGTCGAGCTAAACTGCTGGACACCCATGCTCAAAGCCCAAGCAGTTTAGCTCGAGTCGAGCTAAACATCTTGGGTATAAGCATGGCATCCCAGCAGTTTAGCTCGACTCGAGCTAAACTGCTTGGGCTTTGAGCATGGGTGTCCAGCAGTTTAGCTCGAGTCGAGCTAAACTGCTGGACACCCATGCTCAAAGCCCAAGCAGTTTAGCTCGAGTCGAGCTAAACATCTTGGGTATAAGCATGGCATCCCAGCAGTTTAGCTCGACTCGAGCTAAACTGCTTGGGCTTTGAGCATGGGTGTCCAGCAGTTTAGCTCGACTCGAGCTAAACTGCAAGGCTCCCATGGTAAAAGCCCAAGCAGTTTAGCTCGACTCGAGCTAAACTGCAGGGATGCCATCGGTTACTTAATTAATAGAATAAACATTTAGCTCGAATCGAGCTAAATGGCTTTGAATTTGTCTAATGGTAAATGTGTCCTCCTTGCAGTGAGGAGAGAGCAAGGGTAACTGAGGCGCTACGACATTTCTTCAAGCCTGTTCCTATATCTGATTCAGATGACGATGACGGGGATGACTCAAGCTCATACGAGCCGTGGACCTTCAAAGACCCCACGAAGGTCAAACATTGGACTCTGCGATGGGTTGCATACACCCCATATCTTACCTTCGCAACCATTTTCAAGGGAGAAGTCCATGATCCCGAGGTCATCGATATGGATACAAAGGTCACCGAGTGTGACAATAAGGGAAAAGACCAAATCAGGATCCTCTGCTCATCTACCGGGGCTAATCCATACCTCTTCTCCATAGTAGTAGACGTAGCGGAGAACCTCTTCGACCCCATTTCCTTAATGGAAAGTTTGTCCAATTCACCTTTCGAGGAGATAGTGTCCACGATGAGACAAGAAATACTGGACAAGAAATGGGCAACAAAGGATGGACGAACTCTCGGGGCGAAATCCCTAGCGTGGAAACTGAGGAATATCGTCTGCACCCTTGCTCTCCGCGCAACGGAGGCAAAGGTGAAGCAGAACCTCGGAAAATCTCAAGTTGACGTCTCTGGAGTGACAGCAACCGGGAGTCACATGGGGAGCCAACAGACAGGACGCAGTAGGGGGAGAGCGATAGTTCCATCCCAAAGCCGAGGCGCTTCTGCAACTCCCACGCCCCACTCACCATTGAAGAAGAAAGGACTCGAGAAGAAAACTGACAAGCCAAAGCCCAAGAAGGACTTGCTCTTATCTGCGGAGGACTTGGCAACAAGTTTGAACTCTGTTCTCGGGGAACTCCCCAAGGTGAACAAGGCTGGAGAGATCCTGGACTTCGACAACGCCAATCGCATTTACCAGAATTTCTTTTCAGATTGCCAGGACGAGTTTGTCTTCAAAACGAATGGGCAACCAAAGAAGTTCAGTGTGGACGTGACGCGGTGCAAGCCCGCACCGGCCGCATGGACTATCCGTGCGTATGAGAAGCGGGGCATGGAGGAGATGAAGAATTACCTGGTCAACATGCCTGATAGGGGTCAAAAGCAAACCCTGTGTCTGATGCCAGACACAAAGGCACGACCTCAACAAGAATCGGATCTGGAAGGCTGTGAATTCCACATCATTAACGGGCAACACAGCGTGGCGGCGTCCAAATCTCTCATCGAGGATAACGCCAGTGAGGAGTTGTTGAGGGACTTCAGGAGGTGGGATGCGTACATCGTGTGGACGAAGGATCATGATAAGCTGCGAAAGATCTCAGCATTCTATAATCGGGTGAACCATCTCGCACCCTTCAAGCCAACTTGGGCGAGCAATATACTTGCCGCTAGAAAAGTGTGGGAGAAATATGGTAAGCCCCAAAAGAAAAATGCTGCCGCTGGTGCTGCGGACCGCAGGAGTACAGGTCCGAAAAGTAATCCAGCGTCGAAGACATACGAGGTAAGTTCACTGATTCATTAGCATTAGCAGTTTAGCTCGACTCGAGCTAAACTTCCTGCAGTTTAGCTCGAGTCGAGCTAAACATTGATAATCTTTTTCGTTTTCAATATTCTGGTATATCTCGATCAATTTAGCTCGAGTCGAGCTAAACAGTTGTTCCGAGACAGCATCATCTAAGGATTCTTCCTGTGCATATGCAGAACTTTCTGAATGCTATCAGGGAGCGCTTCGCTATGATCGATGTGGCGAAGCATCAAGCCATGGTGGCGAAGAAGGGAGGGAAGAACACTATCTCCCTAACAAACGAGCTGTTTATCATCACATCCAGTGATGAAACATGGGACCTGTGGAAGGAGGTGATCGCGTCTGCGGCATGTGGTGGACTCATTGATCCCGACAGCGAACCTCCGCATAAGAAATTCTATGAGAGGAAGGGGTTCGTTCCGGACAAGGATGGGACGCTTCCGAGGGAGTTCTTCAAATGGCTCGGGAACTTGACAGAGGCAGATCACCAGAAGATGTGTAAGCACATCCTGCATAAGTCTGGGCCAAGTCGGAAGTACACATATCCGAAGGTGACCATCAAGCAGAATACGAGTGTATTGGAGGACTGCTACTCGGTCAAGGAGTGGGCGGAGCGGAGAAAACGTAAGGCTGTAGCTCAAGCGGAGTTCAACAACATTAATCCAACGCTCCATTTATTCAAGAGAGACGGCCTTGATGTACCCGCTTGGAAGCACTTCAAGAAGACTTACTTTGTCTCTAAGGAGTCGAAGCACGTTCTGCTTGATTGGGGTATTCCAGACTCGTACTGGACTAACTCCAGAGCTACACAGTTCCGCAACAAGACGGCCAAGGATCTCTCCCCATATGCGGTTGAGTTCTTCAAAACCTTCCTGAAGGTTCGACATGCGTTTAAGTGTCCTTCAGCTGAGATGTGGTTCCTCCCATTCGTCAGGGAGCCTCGACTGTCCTTCGGATCGTGGCCCTCCGATATATGGAGGTTGGCGGGCGGCGCACTCACATTCGGAATCATCGACTTCCGGTTCCTCCCAACCTACAAGTCGAGGCAGAACTACACTTTGGAGAACCCCTTCTTCATGGAGTTCTTCAATATGATCGAAGAGTATGGGCAGCCCCAGTTTAACGATGTTCGGCACTGGCTTCTCATTTGCGGAGACGATGAGGACTTCGCCCAGGTGCTCACTTGGGTGGAGCGAAACACCTTGAGTGGTCGCAGAAGAGTCCCTTCTGAGTATTTACCCGCTCCTAACGAGCGACTTGGCGGACACCCCCCAAAGAGCAGAATCGCGATGGAACCCGTCAAACTCCTGTTTCTCATTGATGATAATTTACTTGAGAACGTCGGGTCAACGCCAGAACCTCTGAGCGAGTACAGAACTCCGGACCACCCACTGTACAAGGACAACAGGAAGTTCAACGAAAGGAGGTACGCAATGTATCCATCCGAGTTAAGGATGGAGTTCTACCTGCAGGTCCTCGACACTTTCCGCAGTACTGGGGTGGCGATTTATCAGCTCTATGCGGGAACGAAGTCCCTCATAGCCGCCGCGGTAAGTTTCCACACTTTAGCTCGAGTCGAGTTAAATCGTTCCACTGTTTTGATCACATGCACCATGTATGCACACACTTCCACACTTTAGCTCGAGTCGAGCTAACCGTGTTTACCTTGTCTTTGTTTTCTTCAGATGCTCTCGATCTCGTCTTTCGTGGTCGCGGACGATAGTGACTCTCCTCATATGGTCGAAGCTCAGGCACTTGGATTAACTCTGGACCCAACCGATTTTAGTGTCGACGCTTATTTTGTCGATAAGGAACGGTTTCCGGAATACGGCAGAGCCGTGCGGAAAGGGAAAGGCAGAGCTGCGGAGGAGGGTGACGATGTTGATCTGGAGGAGGATGCCCCCACCGAGGAACAGACTCCCTCCTCCAGTGCTGCGGACATTAGCAATGAGAGCGATGCTCCGCCTTCTGATCCGGTAAGTCAGACAGCATCTGAGGGTGGAGTGGGGAGAAGACTCGAGTTTCCAGACGTCGACATTACACGTACGGACGATGAGAGACCGGGTTCTGCACCGGAGCTGGGATCCGGAAGTGGGAGAAAGACGGCCGCTGCGCGAAGTACTGGAAAGCCGGCTCAGAAGAAAAAGAGGGTCAATCCTCCAGCTCGGCAAGCCTCCCCGTTGGGGAGAGCGGCTCCCGATCCGGATATTCAAGCTATTCTCGCAGAATTGCAGGCGACCAAGGATAGGAATCAAGCATTACAAGATCGGATGGCACAGCAGGAAAAGGATATAGAGAAGACCGTGCAGGCGGCACTGCAGAATGTTCTGCAAGGCATGGGTAGTGCCACTCTTTTCCCGAATGCGGGTCCAGTTCTGCCCAATGTCCAGCCGATAGGTAGTGCCCTGCCTACTTCGCGAGTACTTGAGATTTTGGGCTCCCCTACTGGTGGTGCAAAATTGCCAGAGTCGGATCCGAGTCCCGCATCAGTGCCTGAGCCAAGCCATCATTCCACCGACCAGGTCATGCGTGACCGTAGTCCCAGTCCTCCCCGTTCTCCCTTCCACAATCAGACTCAGGGAGATGCTCCCGAGACATCTTCAGGTCCCTCCCAAACTTAGATTTTTTGAACTCGGAATTTTGTAGATGAGGTGTTAATACCGGAGTAGTTCACTGAAATGTGCATTTTGTACCAAAACTATTGTAATTAATACAAATGGGCTGTTTAGCTCGACCCGAGCTAAACTGTTCAACTTTTTACCAATCCCTTCTATGTCAGCTTCTTTGATCACTCTCTGATGATTCTATAGTTCTCTTGCAATGCCCAGGTCACGAAGTGAATGAGGAAGTGGAAGATCTTCGGATCCTGGATGATGTTGTCATGGCCCAAACTGCGGATGAGCCTGGACGCACAAATATGGATTTTGATGTCACGGCCCAGTGTTCTCTGACCTTGCCAACGTGCGTAGAGGTCATTCCTAACGATCAACCTCAGAATTCATTAGGGTCGATGGGTCCTGTGGAGGATCGGGATGTTGTAGAAGGCCAAGCCGAGGATGCTCAGGTATTTCATCTATCATTATATCTCGTTGCACTATTTCCTTCGAGAATGACTTGCCTTGCGACTGTCCTTATTGTATCATTCGTATAACCCCGTCCTAGTATAATATAGTAATGTCCATCTGTCATCGGTATTTCCTCTCCAGGTGCGCGAGGCATCTGGATGTGACGTAAGTTCTAGTGAAGAATTGAGTCCTGTCCCGACAAGACCTCAGAGTGGTTGGTTGAACGTTGTCCTCGACCTTAATGGAATACTATGCTCCAGTACTCCTAATTGGCCTGGAAAATCATTCGTTAGCCATGACCTTAGCATCCACTCAGCGTCCAAGCCAGCAGTCGTGGGCCCCAAGCTTGTTTGTGTCAGGCCCAATTGCGCTGAATTCCTTCGTCGGTTGTCAGCATTCGCAACCATAACCGTCTGGAGTTCGATGAAGACTTCGACGACAAAAATGATCTGCGACTATCTGTTCGGTCCGATTCGTCCTATCTATCCGCTCAGAATTCTAGGTCAAGAGGACTGTCAGAGAGTTCCTATGGGCGTAGATTTTCGAGGTCGTCCGGTATATATGAAGGAACCCGGGACTCAGAAGGACATCTTCCTGAAGCCGATGTCCGATGGTCTCTTCCGTAAATTTGGTGGCATATATTCCGAAGCCAACACCATTTTCATCGACGACAGCCCGATCAAGCACTGTCAGAATAATTCTTACAATGTCCTTCTACTCTCCACTTGGAACAACCAGAATCCCGATGCCGCAGATGATCGTTTTTTGTTGTCGAAACTTTTGCCATATCTTGTAGACCTACACCACTTTGTGGGGACAATCGCTAGATTTAGGGCCGAGCGTCCGATCGGGAAGAAAATGTATTATGATGACCGTTCTACCTGTGAACAATACGCTAAGATTAATGAGGCAATTAGTCGTAGACCATAATTTCGCATGGTTCCGGTTCTCTACTTTGTGAATAGACATTTCATCACTGCCGCGCACCTATTAGTATGTTGAACATCTTAACCACTTGCGTAATCTTTGTATCCAGACTACTCCTTTTGTAATACGAAGATCATATTTCTTTCTTGATCTACTCTGCCCCTTGCGACGAACCCTTATCAATTGCTGAATTATTGGTGGATGTATGTTTCTATTCGCTTTGTGTATTGCAGGATAATGCATGTCGAGCCTCTGTGGATTCTTTGAATTATGCTTATGGCTGCGGGCCCTCTCTACGTAGCAGAGGGCTTCTGTTGCAATCCGTTGCAACAGCGCAGTCCACGATGGACTATTCAACTATGGCTGTCGACGAAGGGGTTGTGGACAGCCCGGTTAACCTGTCCGTTCCCAAGACCCTGAAATCCCCTTCTCCTATGTGGCCACGGACCGTACTGCATGTTCTATCTCCGAAACGACAGAGTTCTACCCCTACGAAGCGTGCTCTTTATAACAATGTGGAGGACATGCCGTCACCACCACCGGCAAAGGTTGGTTTTCATTCCTCAGTATTCACTCTTCATTCCTTTCTGATGTTTCATTCTTGTAAGTTTCTTTCATGATGTTTCATTCTGATGTCCTTATTTTAGCTCGAGGCCACCTAAAATGATTGATCTTCTTATACTCTCGTCTAGGTCTAGTCCTAGCTTATGTAGGCCTCCTCGTTCAAGGTCCGTTTCGACCTTTACAATTGCACTCAGCAGTTTAGGTCGATTCGACCTAAACCGAAATCTCTTCCCAATGCTAACTTATCCCCTTTGCAGATGCCGAGGCTGCGATCAACAACTACTGGATCCAGGGCAAGGAAGTCCGCCGACTCCCACTCTAAACCATCCAGTACCCGTCGCCACTCTCTACCAGAGTCAAGCATCGGTGACAGGCGTAGGCAGAAGTTGCAACGTCTTCTTGATAGTCCAATGATGCAGGTTGAGGGAATGTCGTGGACACGTCAGCGCCAACGGGAATTTGTCAAGTCAAGAATTGAGGCTTACGGAGGGACTCCATAACCATATAGAGGATACTATGTACTGTATAGCAATGGCGCAGACAATATAGACGATTAAAAGACTCCTCTGTGTTATTTCAATGTAATTATGTTTTGAATAAAACGATTGATCTGTTTGTCAAATTCTCTCGTCTGCTATTTTTGCCTCGTTGTCTTGCACACTTTTTGTGTTATTCAAGTTTCCGAATGTAATTTATGTGAGTGGACATTGCCTTTTATTGAAACCTTGGTTTAGAAAAGGTAACGGATAGTTACTACTAAAATTACAGGGGACGTGGTATATTCTTTTTCCTTGTTTATATTGCGTTTAGGTGTGATCGACCTAAATGACTTAATCATCATCTCTATTTAAACATGTTTTTAATGGATCAATGAACATTACTAAGTTTTCTCCTGTATGTTCGTGCATTTAGGTCCACTCGACCTAAATCACATGGGCCTCATTGTTCCTTTAAGGTGTTATTAATGATTCAATATTGATTTCCGCAAGATTGAAGTAAATGGGAGATGACGAATGTCGCCATTTCTCTGCACTCTGATTTCCCAAAATCAAGAATATCTAACGAATATGGTGTTAGAATGTATTGTCACCAGTTGAAATTACAAATAATATGCACAAGAAGGTATGGCTAGATTGCTTCGAAAAGCAATATGATCGTGGTGTGTCAATAAAGCAAAATGTCGTCTTTGATCAAATCAAAGCTCATGCATCTGTCGAAGTTGGCCGCGGTCTTCTCGATTTTGAAGATAATTTGTTTTGCGATTTTGAATACGAAATCCGCGAATGGAACTGTGCCAAAAAATATGAGATTAATTACATGTGCATCTGGGAGCATCCACATGCTCGTCTTATGCGGCACGAAGATGCAAATTTCAACAATGACAACTGTCCAATCTGTGAACAAGGTCCCAGCCCTGATACATATTTGTGTCGATGGAATATTGAACGAGATGGTCTGTATGTTTCTCAGTTCCATCCTTTTAGCGGTAGGCATCAGTACAAGCTTTTTAAGCAATGGAAGGAGGACGAGGACCACCACGAATTTCTGAAGGAGTATAGAGTGTCTATTTTCAATGATCTCGATGATGAATTACTGCTTACACATGGAGTTATGGATGCCCCAATGAATAACGTGATAATTCCAGGACGACTTCGAGCACACATTTCCGAACGATTTTTTTACATATCCTTAAATCCACGCACCGACGAGCGTTTACTCAGTTCGCCTTGGATATGCAAATTTAAAGACCTGGGGAGTATGGCATATCGTAGAGATGTTAAAATATGGAAACCTCCTCTAGTGAACCACGTTTCAATGCCTATCGACTGTATAGATTGCGCATGGAAAGCAGATTATGAAGGGATATGGCTGGACCGAGTTGGATGCGGACAAACGGGATCAATTTGGGAAAAACGATTCGACTGGGTTCCAATACGGAAGCGGACAAGAGAACCTAACAATGAAGATCAACCACCAAAGCGTCCAAAATTGGAGCACTTGGAACTTTAAAATTTTATGAAAAATAGGCATTTTTCTTTCTATTACATTTTTAATTGCTTTCAAAATTCTAAAATTATTGTCTGACAGTTTATTATTAATTTCTTATGAATTTCTTATCACTTTGATTCCTCTCATTTGATAATTACAGTCAAGACACTTTAATAAAAGTTTTTAAATTTGAGTTGAATTGTTACTATATCAAATGAACATTGACTGATTATTGCTACTCAATATGTATAATTTAAAAAATTATTACTACGCTACAATACTTATAATAATTTGATTGTATAAGGTTCAACGAAATACACATGCAATAGTCCCAGAACCTTTGCGTATTCCTCATTAAAATATAATCCCACTATGGACGCTCTCTCGTAACAGAATTATTTCGCAAAAGCGCACCTTAGCAAGAACCCCGGTGGTATTTGGCAAGTAGCATAACTATCTGTCGGATCCGACAGGTGGTTCTGTACTTCGCCAAATACCACCGGGGTTCTTCCTAAGGGTGCTCTTGGCGTCTCGCCCCCATTCATATAGCTTACCCCGCGGTCACCCCTTCTGTACCCGCGCAAAAAGTCCTGCCCGTGTAACCGCGCGTGATCTTCAGCCCTCAACTCGCCGCAATTGCCAATCCCCGCCGGAACTGCCCATTTCAGCCTCAGTTATTATAATTTTCGAATGCCGGACCAAAACCCGGCGATTTTTTGAAAGCTCCAAAAACATCTGTCGGACCCGCCAGATGGTCCTTGAGGTACACAAAAATCGCGGGGACTATCTCCTACTCCGATCTATGTTGCATCACGAGCTCAAATATACGCTTATGCTCGAGGTCCACTCTACTCCCTATTTCGAGGGCTAATCTACTCCCAATCTCGAGCTCCATTCCAAGCTCAATTCCCAAGCCCCATCCCAAGCTCCATTTTCTGTTCACCTTTGTTCTTCAAAACCTAAGAAAACCCTAAATCCTCCCTGCCACCATCTGGTGCGCCGCCAAGCCATTCTATTGCCTCCTCCATATATAGCCGCCAAGCTTCACCTAAATTCATCTTGATGTTCATTCCTCGCCCCCGCCTCTTGGTATCTGTTCTTGGTCCCCTCATCTCGGTATTCCACCTTTGTCTTCTTCTAGGTGGGGCAGTCTCGGTTGGCGATTCACGATTTGGAGACTCGTTGTAGTAGTGTCGATAGGGCAGCTTTTGTTGAGAAGTTTTGGTGGGGCAGGCTCCATTGGGCAGTCTTGGTTGGGCATTCTCGATAGGACAGTCTCACTTTTGCAGTGTTGTTGGAGCAGCTTTGGTTTGGTAGTTCCCATTGGGCAGTCTCGGCGGAGAAGTCTCGAGCGGGCAGTGTTGGTGGGGCAGTCTCAGTTGGTTAGACTTGATAGAGAAGTCTTGATGAGGCTGTCCTGTTGAGGCAGTCCTGGCTAGGTAGTCAGTTTGTTAGGAGTTGGTCGGGGCTCTGACATCTTGACTAGCAACCTGACTCGTATGCGGGGTTTAATGCTTACTGATAGATTGCATCCTGAGCTTGTAGTATGCTGTGCTTGTTATATGTTAGACTGTTGTTTTCCAGTTTGTTCTTCTTAAGCTTACTGTTGAAAAGGTTAAGCTCATCGCTCGCTAGATTAGCAATGTGTTTTATGAGTTAGGTTTTTCCTCCATGCCAACAAGCTACTATAAAGCTATGGCTAGTAACTGATCATGCTTTATGTCCCAATGGCCTTTCGGCTTGCTTTAATTATCTCTGCTGGAAGTTGATTTATTAACTCCTCTGTTCTGGTGTTCATTGTAGGACCCAAACATTTGCTTACCGAGAGCAGCTTATTACTATAAGGTACAATTTATACCATTTTCACTTTATCATAACTTAGATTCTTTAAAATTCACAATATCGGATCTTTCCTTTTCCAATTATTTTGACGTGCACAAAGAGGATTATGATAATCAAGATTAACATCTACTTTCATCTACGACTAACTAGAAGTTCATTTTCTCTCCTAGATGGCAGGTTCTCCTCCGGCCTCTTCAATGCCTCGCAAGTCTTGCCCGATAGGGTGTGCTTGCTCCCGCCTTGCCAATCCTATCGATCATGTCCACGCCAAACCCAAGAAGGCACATGATTCAAATGGACGATGCGCGGCCCGAATCAATGACAACGGAGACACGCTAAAGGTTATGTGCGTACAAGGACATGGGAGGTCACTTTGCTTCGAAGTTGACAACTTTGATGATGAAATTCCTCCTTGGGTTCAGAGGTGGATGGAGAAACATGCTGCGGATTGCGGAGGGACTATTTGCTGCCCTGGCAAAGATGGATATGAATCCGAAGATAGTAGCTCCGCAATTAGCGTTGAGAGTGTGAAGGATGGCACTGGCGCAATTCACGGCCCTGGGCTCTCTCTCATCCTCTTGAGTGACTCTGACAGTGATAATGATGAGTAGACGGACTTTACGGTTCTGATTTTGTAGTTAATCATATACAGTTGGACCTATGAGAAAAGTAGCATTATTTATACTATGTTACTAGTGACGGATCTTGGCTACTCTTATGCTTTAAACTTTGTAAATAAGATACTGGTCATTCATAATGTATCTCGATTTTGCGCAATGCCTATGTGAGTTTCATGCATATATCAATTGATATTAAGTAGAGCAGCCATGTGCTATTACAGTGTACTGACAGTAGAATATCAAAAGAGTTATACATAATCTGATGATAGAAAAATATAAAATGTCTCTTAGAAAATGATAGAACTCAGCTAAGGCAAATTACAATTCATTGCGAAGGAATTAATACCTTCATGAATATGCTAAGGACATTTTTATCTGCTGTGAGGCAACTATAACTCAACGTCGGAGAAATCATGGTGGGGCAATTTTTCTCTATCGGATCCGGCACACGGTTAGAGCTCAATATCTAATTTGCTGACCCCCAATTTAGCTCACCCTTTGTAACCCCCACTTTAAAGTAGGAAGTCATCTTCAGATTACTACCAAAACTCTGAAAGTTGTGAGATTCACATTCATCTAGTCTATAGTATATGAAAGTAGATGTTAGGATTCATCCCTTCCGAATGAAGAGAATCACTGCACCATTTTCATATATCATAGTTCACAAGTGCAATTCTTTACTACCAATGCAGTTCAGAACATACATGCCTTCTGAAGGCTATGTGGTTGAAGTATAGTTCCAGCCTTTAACTAATTGTCAACCATATCCTCAACCAACATTGTGCCTCAATCAACATGAGAGCTTTATACGTATTAGTATACTCCACTTAAGAGCGCCTGGCGGCATTAGTAGAATTTAAGCATAAATCCGATTTCCCCATTGTAGTTCTACCAGCCTAAATTAAATCAGATGTTACATTGGAAAATGCCTATTTAAAACTTTAAGTTCATGACGGATGTCACCTTGATGTAATCAACACGACTTTGGCGTAAATTCCTAAAATGCAACAATCCATTTGCCCACCACTGAATAGGCAATTGAGATAAAATTCTTGGCATATAACAAACTAAGTGATAATTGAAACTACTGCCTCAACTGAAACATTAATTAGACATTTTAAATAACCAACAACGTCCACCATGACAATATCTATGCTAGAGCCTCAGTGTTGCTACCGCAAAAGAATTGAAAGATGGGAATACACAAACCTGTTTTCATGATCGCTTTCCAAGCACGGCGTTGAGATGCACCTTCCTTCGCAAAGGCCACGATAAAAAACCGCAACGCAGTGCTCGTGGTGCCCAATACTTGGGAAACACTTTCCTCTCGTTGGATGAAGACCCTGGTCCAGAGATGGAGGACTGGCCAATGCTGTAGCCCGGAGGAGGGCCCATCACCTCCATGGTGTAACTATTTCGCAGGTGGTCACGCAAAAGTACCTTCTGCTGCAATGAAAGATCCCGGAGCTCCATTTCTACAAGTTTCTCGTCAATCTCAAATGGGATAACCCGGTCTGTCATAAACAAGGTGAGGGCCTCAGTCCAGTATGCATGAACCATACCTGTACCCCACTCGTCTTTCCGCTTCCTTGCATCTCGCGACTCCTTGAAAGCCACCACATACGCCGACCATGCTGGCATGGAATCAATCAGCAGCACCCATCGATCACCTCTTTGCCGCAGGTTCTCAAGCAGCGTCATGTAGTCATAGCACCAGTCCGAGTTCTCAATGTATTCTCGATGCAACTTGGGCATGAGGTCTGGAAAGAGCTCAGCCATCGCTGACTCGGGCGTGACCCAACTCTGGCTGAACAAGTCGGTGATCACTGCGAAGTCCATTCTACAATTCTCAAACTAAGGAGGCTAAAAACGAAGCACAAACAAAAGTGATAACACAAGAGAGACATACTTGAGATCACATCCTCCAAACCCAAACAAGTTAACCCTAAACTCGCACATTAATGCGCAGTACCTCAATAACATTGTAGTCCAGTTTTTGACTGTCGGATCCGACATCATGTTTTGGGAGACTAAGATGTTGAAGGGTAAGGCATTCAGTATATCCGTACGTGCGAGTTTATTGCAATGTGCCATGGCCGCCAAAATCGTTTTGATTAACCTCCACTTACGAGCTTATATTTATGATTGGTTTCCTCCACCAACGGCTGAGCCTCTTATTTGTTGCTAGGAGGTACCTCTTACAAACGCATTGCTCCTTCTCTCTCCCAGCCCCCTAGCTTGTTTTCAGAATTACATTGCAGACAATTCATCGTTCCTCTCATTCTCTTGCAAACAGCGTGGTCATGGATCAGTCTCCCCCCTCTGCCCAGCATGTTCAATCCTCGTCCATTAGCCATACCTCGTTACGAGAGGAGATCAAGTCTTCGATGCCTCCAACTTCAGAAATGCTCCGGGTTCGATTTATTGCCTCTTTTGTTGATTTGAATATCTTTGAATTTACTTTACTTCCTTCGGTTTAAGTTAGGTGTTTGCATTTTCTTCAAGATTCTGTACCTCACTTACCCTTCTTCTTCCACTGGATGCAGGACGGGTTACCATGGCATAATTGGGAGCTGAGGGAGTTCGTTTCGAGAGTGACCGACAAGTTCAAAGATCGACGGCCTGGTAAGGAGGTGGACATGTTCTCTGACGTCCAGCAGCTTCGTCAAGTGATCCGATCTAATCGAGGCCAGATAGACTGGACCGAGGACGACGTTCGCACACTCAGGCGTGTTGAGAGTGCTTCCGGGATATCATGTCTAGAACCCGAGTTGTTTCATTACTACATTCCAAGACTCAGATCAACATGGACGTCTACGGACAACGTTGTTGATTTTGGCAATGGTGCTCCCGGACCATCGGCTTTCTTAGAGGAAGATTTTGATTGGGTAGAGGATAATGAGTAGCCTAAGCCTTCCAATTCCGAGAATAGTGACAGCCCCCCCCCCCCCGGTGATTCTAAGGATCATTTTTAATATTTACAATTTTTTTTCAATATATAAATTTTGCGGATTCTGGAATCTTGGTGTCTGAATTTCATTCATCCACTTCATTCTCTCATGGGTTCATAGGAACCCCGGCGGTAATTTTTTCCACGGTCATAGGGTCCCCGGTGCGTTTTTTGTCTGCTCACTTTTGACCCCCGGTGCGTTTTTTGGCTGCTCACCGCTCACTGCTCACTGCTCGCCGCTGCCACACCAGAATGCCCGGAACAGCGGCAAGCTTTCAAAAATTCCCGGGCTCGTTACAGATTTACCGTAAGAGGCAGAAGTGGCCCGTTTCCTGATCACTTGCTCGTACCGTTTCCGAAGTTCTCGGCTTGGATAAACAACCATGTTCGCATTCTCCGCGAGGAGGGCTTCCCAGTTTCGAGTGAGTTGGAAAGTTTACACTGCATGCCTTCGGAATATGTAACCAGCTATCAAGCCATGTGGGCTTATGCAGCGCATTACGTTGTCACAAATGAACAAGGGCCCGGTTACGTCTCGTTCGACAGTGGGATCGCAGCTATCCCACCCGACAGTGATACCGATCACATTGACGTCGGGATCCTGCGTGACATTCTTTTAATTTCCTATGGTGAAATCAACTGCGTGGTTCTAGAGGGATCCTGGATCAAGAGTACGGACGAAGGGCGACGCGTCATTAAGAAAGATCAATACGGGTTTTGGACTGTGCTATACCGCTGTCGGGATGCTTCGTCGAAGAATCCATATGTATATCCCGCTGCTGTGTCTCAGGTTTTTTTCATGGACGACATCTTGCATCCGGAGTGGAAAGTGGTTCTTCACAATGATATTAGGAGCCGCCGAGTGATAGGAGAAACCGAGAAGATAGAGTTTGCCGCTAGCGGATCTACTCGTGCCCAGGCGGAGGACGATCCCAGTTCACCTCGGCACTTTGAAGCCAATCCAACTGCAACTGATTTGGGGGACGAACAAATTGCAGGGGAGGATATATTAAACCTTGCAGCTCAGGAGGAAGATGTGCTCGATGACCGTCACCTTGACGATACGCAATTCGTGGATGAGGTGGAAATTCAATATGTGGAGTAAGATGTTGCATCTCCACCTCTGCATCAAGTGTTCTAAATAATATAAAAAAATTTTTTTTTCCAGGAAAGCCGAGTACTCCCAATTATCTCTTTGCATAGTCGTACAACTGTCACAGAGTATCGTAACTGAATGAACTTCCAACTTGACCGAAATCGAGATTGGTTTTTTTATTTTTTTTTCTCTGTCAAATATCTTGAGTTTATAGTAACTCAATTTACCCTACTGCGTTATGTGGCTCGCTCTCATTCAGATATCCCTTCCGTATCATGTCAAAAAGTATGGAATTATGATACGGTTGTTGTTTATAATGAAAACCGAATTTCATAATTTTTATCTCGTGATGTGAATGCGATCCCTTGCTGATTTCACTTGTTTCAAGTTGTTTGGAAGAGGACACTTTGGCATTCAGATTGTTGTTTCCGCACTGCTGTTTTCATAAGTGCACAGTAAGAATCCGGTGAGTGAGCCTATCATTATTTCCACCGAACTGCTTACTTATCCTCATATATCTGATCAACTGTTACAGTGTTTGTGTTATTTGATGTAGTTGGTTTTTTGGCACTCTCATCCACTAACGCATGTCTACTCCTTCTTCTGGTTATAAAGCTGAACTGATCAGAGTTGTGATGAGTATAAGTTATCCACATCGGACTGAAGCGATTGTAGCACATCACGTCAGAGGAACTTACTAGTAAGTGCCATTTCCGACAATTGTAATGAGTAATGTTGGGAGTACTCAATTAAGTCATGTCTAATCAGTATCAGCTTTTCATATCAGCCAGTACGCCTAAACAATCATGATTTTGATCTTACCAAATCACTTTTGGATTTGCAACGTAGAAGTGACATGCAGCCTCATGAAACTACAGCGCCCCTAATCACCAAGTGGACCCCTAAACCTAATGCGCAGACGTACTCTCTACGCAGACATGGGGTTGGAAACGTAAGTTCAGAAAAAACACACTCATATTTTAGTTTTTGTTGTCTGCTTGGGTTCATCTCTCTTGTGTACCTTAGGGTGCTCCTCAGCTTGTTTCGTTTTGGAAATTCGCAGTGTTCTGTGCAGGATGCCTCGTCCAGAGGCTGCTTCGATTGAATGGTACGTTTTGTATATGCGATTGCACAATGACGGTCTGGTACCAACTGTGTCGCCTCCGGAGATGCTACCAAGCCGTCACGATGTCCTCCGAGTGTGGGGAACGAAAACAAATAAGGGAGTCTGGTTCGACAGCCATGGGAGCAATGAATACCAGCGTTACGTGCGTCGTCTCTACAAGCGAGTTCTTCAGCTGGAATGGCCAGACACCGACGTGATTCCGCTTCATTTTGCCAGAGGTCTGCTCGCCGAAGCAATTGGAGAGGATGTCAATTGGGCGGAATTTGAGTTTAAAATGACTCATCACCACCTGATGCACGACGCCATCCCTCGTGTTTTGCCGGAGTACATGGACATCAAGTCCCCCTTGAAACCGTTTCCGAAAGTTCTCCCCGTATCGGCATTCGAGGTACTCGTTCCCGGTCTGTGTTATTGTCATCCGGCCATGGCCACTCTGTCTTCGCCAAATTTCATAAAGTTTTATGTTTAATACCTCGCATGTCGTTCTGGTCAATTGTTATGCACTCCGTTTCCACTAACTATGCGTGGTTGTGTGGAACCTGAAACGTACAGAGAAAGAAGGGCCCAAGGAAGGTGGGTACCCCGCCCATGTCACCGTCACCAATTGCAGCGCCTACTAACACGGGAGCAGGGGAGTCTGCCATTAAATATGAAGATCGTCCTCAGAATCACCGACCCGTCCCTGGCGTCGTAGACAACCTACACGTGCATACCTTGAATGGTTTACGCCTGGTCCGAGCAAAGGTCGCCGAAGCCGTTGACGCAGAGCGAGCGAAATTACGAAAGGCGGCCCATAGCGCCGAAACAGAGTTGACTAAGGTACGTGCGAAGGTGATTGCAGAGAAGGGGCGTGCGAAACTCGTATGGAGAAAATGTTTGGACAAGCGCGTCGCCGACAACCACGTCACAGCGGAGTACGTTACGGCACATACTGTTTTTGTGGCGGCGAAGAAGAGCGAGCTGAGGGCGGTAGACCCAGATCAGAAGAGGGCACGGGGTCAATTCAGTTCAGTCTGCGAGAGGCTTGTAAATTCCTGGTCCACAACCGTCGAAGATGTACGCCAGAAGCGCCAGAAGCTGGAATTCAAGAGAAGACAGCAGATAGAGATTGTTCAGAAGATGACCAATGAGCTCGAAGCGGCAGAGAAGCAGTACAATTTCACCGTAGCACATCTCGACACTTCGGTGACTCACCTGCAAGCTGTGTCCGATCTCCTTAACCATCTCTGAAAATTCTTTAGTGCTCAGTGTGGCCGTTTCTGTTGTTGGGAAGTTGTTTTAGATCAGCCTGCTGAACTAAGGAAATGGTGGTAGAGACGATAGAGAAGTTACTGAATCTTGTAGGCAGTTGTCAATGTGTGCTTTTGTGAGTGGACTTTAACTCCAGAACTTAAGCACTCCTTACATATCGGAATACCAAAGTAAATAGTAGCATCAGATTGTAATGCAGTGCACTGGTTTCTTGAAACACTGCCTTGAAACTGCTGTTATGCGGAAGCAGAACCTTTTTTTTGTAAAGATACAGTAATAGTGAACTCGAGTAACCCCTCGGCCGAACATGGTTACGGTCTCTCTTAGTGAATTGTACATCAATCTCTGCATGCTCTAAGTTCGCACAGAAGAGAACGTTACTACAACAATTCGAACAGGTCCCACGAACGAGCAATACTCATACCCGATAATACTGTAATACCCGGGGTGATACCAGGGTAGTGCGTGAAATTGTACTTCAATTCCCCGAAGGGTAATTCTGGACTACTCTGTGACGGAAAACGACGATGGATGAGAAAAGAGAGGACGATTTCTATTGCAGAACGGAAATGGGAGTTACTTTCTGGACACGTCGATGCCAAAGTTACCCATCCAACAACCCGTCTGACTAACTCACATCCCATTGGCTGGAGATCCCGACGACCCGCTGCCACGACCTGAGCACTGCGGGTCCCATGTTAATTTCGGTGTTCAGACTTCAAAATTTCTCCGATTCTAACTCGACCAATAAGAGAAAAGGACAGCACTTTCTACGTACACCGGACACTGTTCTTTGGTGTACACCCTTGGTGTATCTAACGCTGTTTTCCACTAGTGATGGAAGAGCTTATGTTTGAAATGTGTTTAATTTCTTTGAATCTTCAAAATAGGCTAAATCTCACAGTGCTTTAATTCATTCAATATCAAATTCTATAAAAACCCAATTGATATAAAAATAAAATAATGGTATGCATCCAATAAAAATAATTACATAACTCTTTTAATTCCAATACTTTATAACCACTAGTGTAATTAAATGAAGTATAGAGCAAGGTGCTATGTGATGCTTTCAATTAACAATCTCATTCTGCACCTCAGTGATATTAAAGCCCTCAAATCTCCAAAGCTGATCTTTACCTCTAAAGTTGAAAAGCTTCAAAATTGCCAAAAAACCTCAAAACTAGACTTTTTCAATACAAGGAAAATTAAATGTCTAATTTTGGCAAGTAAAAAGTATATCAAGTTAATTTTAAAATCTTATCACTAAACTCTAAGTTGGCCTTGAACTTTGAAAAAGCACCCTTGATAAAATTCAAACTTATCTTCCTCAAAAATCAAAAGCATGGTCTAAAATTGGTCTCTGAAGGTTGATGTCATAGTGGTAGACTCCTTTTACAATGTTCCCATTCAAGGACTAGGACACATTTGTATGTTCACTGGTAGCAATCTAAACTCTTTTTATTCGTACTTTTGAACCATTGTATAACTTGGTGAGTCAAGGCCAACACATTAAACAAGAAAAAGCGGCTCTTTTCCATATTTTTAGTCAGACAAAATGGCTTGGTCTGGAGCCCACAATTTTTAGTGTAAACCGGGCCTTCCTGTGTGCACTGTGTCGTTGCCTTATTACCCAGATGAACATGGACATGTAATATTCTGTGGGCTCTCAGAATAAGAGGCTGAACTGAAACTCAGCGCTGTGTTCACCCTCCAAACATCCTCAGTGTACAGTACATTGCTAGTAGATCTGTCACGGATCTCATCACCATGAAGCAATTTGATGCGTTGGATTTGTAAAGAGACTCTTCAATTTAATCATCAAATTAAAAATCTTCTTTCTGTACAGATCTAACCAATCCAATTCCAATCACAACTCGGCTTCATGTAAGACATCTAGTTATATTCAACAAGCTAATTGCTTTCAGTGATGTGTTAAATTACCTTATCAAAGGGACTCAGGAGAAGTTTGTAGAAGATGACTACAGCTTAGAAGGCATGATCCCCGATCTCTCATCCGGGGGAAGCTCCACATTCTTAGCCTTGGCAATGGCAATCAGTTTCTCGTTTCCATCTCTGGCCTTCTCGGGAGCTGGCAAGCCTACCAACAGCGTCAGCCGTGCAACCGCAGTGGTGGCAAATTCTTTTGGCGAGGATGCAGTGGATGAGGTCGGAGACTTCACAGGAGTGGTGAACTTCACGTCCCACACCTAAAACCAATACACACATGTCCTTCGCCAAGATGAGAAAAAATTTGAGTTAAATAGCATACTAGAGTATGACTGCAAAGAATTAGTGCTGGACAAATTTTGATGTAGTAAGATGAACTTCGGAACCTGAACTCGTTTTCCAACACGCAGAGGTGTTGCTTTGACGATGAGTTCGTCACCGAGAGCCACAGGCAAGAGGTGATTGACGTTGAGGTCAATTCCTGCTACTCTTGCCCAGTTGGCATTCACTTGCGCGCCCATACTTGCCAGCGTCTCCGCCAGGAATGCCGTGATGCCGCCATGGAGAACTCCAAATGGCTGCACGCATAGCAAAAACAGATCGTGGATGTTGGCTACAAAGCATTGGATGTGGATCAATAGGTTTAAAAAAATGTCTGAGGTGAGGGTTAAGATCTGTGAAGAAAGGTGCAATTCAGGATTGAGGATCCTACGAAGCATAAGCACTCGAAATAGATCGCTTTCACTTAGTAACAAAGATGGGGGTGCAGGATGACTCACCTGGCACGTCTTGGCTGTTACAGTGAAGTGCCCGCACAACTCTTGTGTGGAGACGGCATCCCACTTGAAGTCGATGAAGTGAAGAACGTCTAACCCATCTATGACAACTCTACCCTCAGTCGATTCAGGGGGCTTCCTCAAGCCCGCTTCCACATTCTCCTCCTTCAAAGATTCGAAACTTCTGGAGTTTACGCTAGCCATGCCCAGCTCGCACAATAAAAACTGTCAAAAAGATCTCACAGTTTAAGCGACAAGCAATTATCCTACAGCACTGATACACTATGTAACACAGTTCTAGCACGAGCCCACCTTGTCGTCTATGCAGCAACCTACTTCGTACAATATTGGCACCTGTACGAACTAATTCCATATCCTGACTCCTGAGAAATGTAGGGGAGTAAACTTGCTGAATCACGAACTAACTGGTCCTCCAGATCGAAATTCAATAAGAGCTAGGAATGGATTGGTTTGGTCAGAAATGGCCATGGAAGATTCATAGTATTCGTACCTCAGCAAATGTTGACGAGTCTAATACTCCTCGCGCCTCCAAACCTGATCCTCAACGTGGCGATTCTAGTGCCCACGTTTCACGAGAATCCTGCCTGACCACCGCAATCGAAACCTGCAGATTGCAATTCCTGATCACCTCTCCATGTACTCGATCGCCAGCAAATGGACCATTCCATTCCAGAGTGCGTCGCTCCAAGCTCAAGACAGGCTCGCCCAGGCAGCACAGTCGCAGCAGGTCACATGATGGCTGCAGCCTTTACTGCAGTCGACAGAGCTGACATGCAGGAATTGACAGTCTACTTCGTGTTAAGATGGCAGGTTAGGGATGCATAATATCTAATTGATACTTTAGATCATGAAATGGATTTGTGTGATGAAATGAACTTAGGCATGTAGACTAGGTGAGAGCTGTGAGTTCCAGCACCGGTACTGCTCATGCTTTAATTTACATATATGTGTTGATTGCAAGGAAGAAGAGAGAATGACAATTGGAGGTTGAAGCAAGATGGACACCGAAGCTCGAGAGAGACCATCTCGGTAGTATCATCTATGATCGAGCCATTCTTTGTGTGCGAACTTAGTTGTTAACTTACTGTGTCTAGCTACTTGTACATGAGAAATCTGGCATACAGGAATGGTTTGAGTGAGGGTTGGTAAGCGTGACGCTTGGTGCCACTTCTGGTGACGTACATGGGTTGTAGTGGCATACTGGTATGAGAACATAAAGAATAGTGGGGTGAAATTTAAAAGTACAAAAATAATGGAACATCCATTACCTTTTTCCAATACCCAGGCTTTGAGCACCCTCACTCGAAAGTGACAATTTCTTTTAAGCCCCTGGTGTAAAATGGCGAACCTTGTTGATGCAGTCACTCTCGTAGAAAGCCAAACCCAAAGCTGTGCCTTCAAGCTATCCCCATAAACTCAATGCTCTCTATCATAAAGCATGTAAAGGTTCATTCAAAGCCTTGTTGCCAGGACTACAATGATACAATTGTATCATTGAATAGTACCAAAAAAATATTACATACGAAGGCTGATCTAAAAATGGGAAGAAATCTAGATCATGAAAAACACTATCCTGCCAACATTGTGTGACAGTGAGTGCTAGGCTGCTTGCACTCTCTTTGATAAGTGATTGTTTCGGCGGATCCATGCGTGGACTCCATTGTCATCCTTGTTCACTTGAAACTTCCCTCTAAATACCTCCATAAATGGTATGTACTTTTTGGTAAGGGTGTTCAGAGGAGTATTTGAAGAATGCAATCATATATGAGAGAAGTTTCAAGTAATGACTTCCCCGTTGAAGCTCTCTCAAATGAAGCACGATTTTTGGCAAATGACCCTAAAGATATTTTCTAATTTTTTTGAAACATATTGAATGATCTCCCACGAGTAATACGAACCCCTGGGATTAATCAAAATAAGAACAAACAGGCGAATGCTGGATCCCAAAGCACATGCAAGTCGAGACAATCATCTCCACACTTAGTAAACTCCAGTAATTCTAGTCGTTACTATGGGCTTACGGAGCAGCTTTAAGAGCGAGGTGAGTCCATCACTTCACTTAAATCACATTCACCCAACATTACCAGCAAGTCATTTCAAACTCAAGATCAAAAGAATACCAAAAAAAATCCTTCCGAAGTCAGCGATTGGCAATAAACCAAAAACCAAGCTGCCATGAAGAAGAAACGCCAACAATGAAATTGAATGATAAAATTGAACTCGATGTCATATATGTGTACATGAAAAGAATCGCTTGCACCTATGCACAGCTGTGGAAGTTCTCAGTCCGAATACATGACCCTCTGCACATACTAACCTCTCCGGAATTTATCTCACCAACTAAATGGCACCTCCCAATTCCTACATCATATCAGAGCACCACATGTTGTTCTAACTACACATCCTTCTGTACACCCCAACAGTAAAAATAATGCCCCCAAACTGCCTCTACAAGATCCGAAGCTAAAATCCTAAAACGAAATGCAACAAATGTTGAGAAGAAGGGCTTCTCAAGCAGCGATGAAAGGGATAACCATAAGCATGAAGCTGGTATAATCAAAAGTGGCACTGCCGTTTCTAGCCCTATCCTGATCCCTGAACTTCTCCGTCAAGCCCTTGACAATGAACCCACACTCAATAAACTGGCCATACCCAATGCCTCTGGCATATCCTGAGATGTCATATTTCCGAACCAGCATTTCCAAAACCGAAGGAGGGATGGCAAAATGGAAGCTGAGAAGAACCTGTTGAAGCTCCCGCACATCGATCGTCCCGCTCCTGTCACGGTCATACTCCATGAACTTCTCATGCCACACGCCGAGCTCCCGCCACAGGTTCACAAATCCAGTGGGCCCGATTCGAGTAGGGTCAGACGGATTGTCAGCGAAGAGATGCAACATGAGGCGAACAGTTCGGGGGGAGAACGCAACACGGCCTTCGGACAACAATCTCCCTAACTCATTCGCGTCAATCGTCCCACTCCTGTCCACATCCGCTTGCTGGAAGATCTGAATGATCGCTCTATCGGTGTTGGGCGGGAACATTGAAGAGGAAGTTGGTGGTGCGCCGTAGGAACTCGCTGGTGGAGGATAACCAGTGGCACCGTAGCCTTGTTGCTGCTGTTGCTGGTGCTGCCCATAGCCGCCGTAATTGCTCCCCGGAGTGGAATTCCCGTACTGGGCCGGCGAAGCGGTACTCTGTTGCCTACCATACTGAGCCGGCGGTGCCGTGCTTTGCTGCCTGCCGTATGGATCGCTACTATAACCTTGGGTACTAGATGATATACTCTGTTGCCTGCCATATGGATCGCTACTATAACCTTGGGTTCCATATCCTTGACCCCCATATCCTTGACTGCCACCGTAGGGTGGCGCAGTCGGGGTGCTATATGGCTTGTACTCCGACATCCTCACAAGCGTCTAAACCACTTCAGTAACCCTAGAAACCCTTTCCCCCAAAAGAAAGACTGCAACTCTCGGCCTTCACACGAGATTCACCTGCAAAACCAACATAGCCCCACACACAAACCTCAATCCCAGTTCTAGGAGGGGAAAAAAAAACCACCGACTTCTTACTTACCACCAAGCACAGCACATCCAGCCGAACTGAACTTCAAATAACCTAAAACTTCTAAAACCGAGACACAACCTCGCAAAACACAAACCCTCAGCCCCAGTTCTAGAAAAAAAATCCTCTTCTGAAACACAAGTCACTTCCTCCTCATCATCTGAACACGGAACATCTGCTCTGATCGACCCTCACACATCCTGAGGGATCTAGAAATCTCAAACGGAAACCGTGACTCAAACCCTAACAACATAAGGAAGCAAAAAATATATAAAAAAACAGAGCAAGAGGGGATGAATTCGAGCTAAAAAAAACCCAAACAACGCACAGATTGATCTCCTCACCAGCACATCCGCCAACGCACATGCAAGCTCCAGAATCAAAACTCCTATGAATAAGGATCGCTTGTGCTCCTACCTGCTGTGTTGAAACGCCCAGCTCTCGGTCCGAGTTGATTTCTCCACAAGTAAGACCTCCAGAGCTTCAATCGCTCTGGAGAGGTTCCTTCTGTGGCGGATACTTACTCTGCAACGTCGGTTCAAAGGCAACTTCGGAGCTGCGTACTTGCAGTCTGCAGGTAACGCCGCCCACACTTCCAGTGTTTTGCCACAAATGCTCACTTCACTTTCTGTGATCAGTGTAAGTAAAAGCAATTAATGATTTTCTCTCGTTTCTAAGATGAGTCCAGAGGCTTTGAAATGTTGCAGCCGGAAGAGGGTCTGTACTCTATTTTCCTGCAATGAATCTCCTTTTGTTGCTTCAAAAAAAAAAAAAAAAAAAAATGTTGCAGCCGGCGTTCATAGAAAAGTAGGTTGCAAGGTGAATGATTTATAAAATACTGAATTTTGCTGTATCCAAATAAAATATAGTGCATGTGTGCACCTAATTTTGTAATTTTCCCTTCTGTTTACAATAATTTGGGACAACAGGGTTTAATGACTCTGCACTACTAGAAACCTGTCCAGCACGACGAAGGTCTGACGACCTTCGCTGTTCTGAAAGTCATTTGGGACACCGGCTCTGGCCAATCATACCGCCCGGCCAATCAGAGTTCTGGAACGGAACGAGAAGGTAATGGAATCCGTGGCGCGCGGTGGAAAGACTGTACCTTGGGCCCCTCCACGCTTTCCACGAGGTTCCCACCTTCCATTCACTGCCCCAACATCCTGCCCAGAGTTGTGAGTTCATTCGAATGGATATAACTTGGATGAGAGTGTGGACCTGTTGGACAGATATCCCTTCACTCATGAATAGTCTTCTAACCACTGTAATGTTTTGCCGATGGCATTTTTACGTGCTTTAGCCCGAGAGAAGGTTAACTGCAAATCATTATGTGCCTACGTGGTTGTGTATTTCGAAGCCGCGTGTAACGACGGAACAGTAGGGAATGTCGTCGTCGTCGGCGAAGATGAGCTCTGGAAAACTTCAGCGATGATAAACGTCTCGACTTCGGTAACGGCAGTTGAATTCCGGACTTTGAGAACGGACGTCTACATGCGGAGAATTCAATTCAATACGCAATGCTTGAATTCACAAAATGTTGGCCTGGTTGCATTAAACAGTGCTTCCCGTACATCAGAATGCAGGGTTGGTCCTGACATGGTCCTTCGTGCGATTTCTGCGTCGAAATTACGAGGTCATGTCCGCTATGTAACTGTCTTTTTCAAGGTACCCTATAACATATGCTAATTTAGCAAGCGGTTGAAGGAGCATCTACTACCGTCAATTACTCTCCACACTATCCCAGTCTATGCCGCTCAGTACTATTCGATTCGCTCATGCTAGAAACTGCATTCAAGCGCAGATTGAACTTCAGTCCTGGCGGTCTGTAAACTAAGTCTAACGGAGGTCGATGTCCTCTTCGTCTTCGTATTCATTATCGTCATAGTGTGAGTCATCTTCTGCGACGTTGAGGTTAGCGTCTAATTCAGCAACTCTTTCGACGGGGACTTCTCTTACAAGGTCAGCCTGTCCCTGTGAGTGTTCGGTGCCCCTGCTGCTTGATGTAGGTCTCTGAAGGTGGCTTAGTATTTCAAAACTCGGGCTGTAATCGTATGCATCCACCGAGCTGCTGACAACTCTGCGTGAACGTGGTTCATGGCGCAGAACCACGCTCCAGCCTGGTGTCAACACGTCCTCCACGAAGTAGACTTGTTCAGCATTTGCCGGTAAGATGTATGGATTAATTCGCCTTCTGTCATCTCTGATATCTAAGTTGCAGCTCCAGAAACCCATGCTATCTCTCCGCAGCATTTCCTGTCTAACCCAATCAACTTTCATAATAACCACACTCCAACCAGAGAAAGAGACGCGATATATCTTCTTTAAAATACCAACCTCAATACTGTTTGCCACCCTCTCACTCACAGAAGTGCTAATACCGGAGTCGAATGTTGCGAAAGACCTCGTAGATTCGTCTTCAAGGCTGCGGAAAAGAGCACCGTACGCCCACATGTATTCGTATGATTCCGCCAACGATGATGGCGTTGCTGATAGCTGGAGGAGTCTCTCGTCCATAGGGAAATCGGATGCTCTTAGTTCTTGGACGTGTCGATGGAGCCACACGGAAAAAGGAGGGAGAAACGCCAAATGATCAGGGTAGTTGATTGCACTGCCCGGAGGCCTTCTACCCTGACCCGACCGGTATTGTCGCCTCGCCTGATCCCGCTGCTCTTTTTCTTGAGTGTATTCCCTGGTTACATTTACGAACATTTGAAATATGTCAACCCATTGGCATCGAGTGGTATCAGCCTCTATCGAGGACACGATATCGTTAGAATGCAGTAAGCACTTACTGAAATGCAAGAGAAAATGGTTACTTACTCAAGCAGTTCTGCCGTGAATTCCGAATGTCTGATAATGTACTCGTGGATGTCATGTAAATCCTCCCGGGACAATGTCACGCCCTTCTCTTTCCCCATTAGAAGTTCACCGGAATCTCGCAATTCTTCCTCCGAATCCCATACCCTGCGTCGGGAATGGGGGAAATCCTGGAAGTATTCTGTAGCAAATGCTAGAGCCTCGTCATCTGTGTATCCGGATGCCATGCTAGCCTCAGGTCGCCCCATATTACGAACGTAAGTTGCCAAAATCCCCATATATCGCTCCAAGGGATAACACCACCTCGTATGTACAGGGCCACACTGCTGTAACTCTTCGACAATGTGCACAATTAAATGTGTCATTATGTCAAAGAAACTAGGAGGAAAATGTAGCTCAAACAAACAGAGAGTCTCAGCCGCGTAGTCCAGTAGTGCCGGCATTTGGAGAGGGTCAATTACCTTCGCACAGATTTTGTGGAAGAGTGTACCCATTCGAATCACGGCATTGCGAGGTCCTACTTGTAAACTGCCACGAATGGCTGCAGGCATTATGTGCTGTAACAAAACATGATGGTCATGTGATTTAAGTCCGGCCAAGCGGTCCTTCTCAGCGTGCTTCTGTAGGGAAGATGCAAAGCCGGTTGGGGTGCTCGTTGAAGCGATGACTCGAAGGAAGGACCTGCGCTCGGATTCTGAAAACACATATGGGGCCCGTGGTTGCAAAAATCTCTGAGACTCTGGGTGAAACTGCAGCCACAAGTGGGGCATCACCCCGGCTTGCTCCATATCCTTGCGCACATCCTCCGTGTCGTTGTCACCGAATATGTGTTTGAGAATATTTGCTGAGATGTTACGCTCCGTATGCATTACATCGACTAAGTGACGAATCGGGAGTTCCTGCAGATACGTGGATTTGTGGAATAATTAGCGGTTGCGAAAGGGAGGCAATAACATAAACCGATGAGTTATGACAAGTACTGAGTCGTGTAATATAATCAGACACTAAAAGAAATGGACTGGGGAGAGGGTAAGCTGCGCCGGACCTTCCAATAGGGAAGCTGATACAGACTGGAGACACGATTCACTCCGAACCTTCGAGCTGGATCAGAGGATTTAGGGGTACCTCCGTTGTATAAAAATGTCGCCCTCTCTCTACCGTGGCGGATGGTAGTCTCTCCCGAGGGCCTACTTGGAGGCGGTGTAGCATCAGGAAAGCCTCCGAAGTTTACAGCATCTTCTCTAAGCGGATGATTGGGGGACAACCACCTACGGTACTGGTTGCAGGAGTACACGTTTTTCCGAAGTGCAATGGAACGTCGGGAGACTGTATGTTGACCACAACAAGGGCAACCAACATAGCCCTTCGTGACACATCCAGAGACGAGGCCATAGGCCGGGAAGTCATGCAGAGTCCATATTAGGACTGCACGAAGATTGAATACATTCTGGTCCTTGTAGCGTGAGGCATCGACTGTTTCAACTCCTGATCCCTGCCAGAGTCTCTGTAATTCATCGACCAGCGGTTGGAGATAAACGTCAAAGCAGGATCCAGTCACTGAATGTGGTCCTGGTATGATCATATTCAGTATCAAAAAACCTTTCTTAGTGCTCAACCACGGAGGTACGTTGTAGTTGATGAGCACAACGGGCCATGTAGACCAAGTTGACCTTTTCACAGAAAACGGATTTAGACCATCTGTTGCCAGCCCTAGTCTAACGTTTCGAGGTTCGGAGGTAAAGGACTCGTCCATTGAGTCTACGAATTCCCATTGCTTACTGTCAGCAGGATGACGCATTTTTCCATCAACACTCTTGTTGGTATGGTGCCACGTCTGAAGCGCAGCACGTTTTGGAGTGCTGTAAATCCGTTGAAGATGGGGAATTAAGGGGAAGTACCTTAAAACCTTCTGCGCCACCCTCCTCGTCCCAGCCCGTTTGAATCTTGGAGCCCTGCACGTGGGCTTCGTACATGTATCCTTGTCCGCGTCCTCTCCACGATACAGAATACAATTGTTTGGGCAAACGTCGATGTCGACATGCTCAAGTCCTAGTTTACGTAGCAGTTTTGTTGCGGCGTACTCACTAGGTGGAAGGGTGTTTATTTCAGGAAGCACAGAGTTCTTCAGGATGGTGAAAAGCTCTGTTACGAATGCTGAGGTGCACTTGTGCGTTCTGCAGGACTGCAGCAATATGATGGTCGCACTCAAACTACTCAAACGGGACCCGGCAAACAGAAGTGTATTGGCACTCTCCTCCAGAAACCGTTCTGCAGCTGCCATGTGATCTCCTTCCTCGCCTGCTGTCGGTTCCATATCGTTTAATCCGCCTTCTTCATCAGCTTCTGGTTCCCCCACAAGTGTTGCGTCTGCGGGACTTCGTGGTGCTGTGTCTACATCTGCCACATCGAAATCAGCTGGCGGTTGCTCCTCCGCGATCCCCGTCATCTCCTCGTACCTGTTGAAAGCGTGGTGGACTAAACCGGTTATGTTCAGGTTGGCGTCGGTCTCCGGTGCAGCCTCTCTAAGCAAGCGAGCTCTTCCAAGTCGTCCATATTCGTTCTGTATGTGATTCTCCCATTCCTCATCTGAGGAATCCTCCGGAATACCCTGCATGGGGTACACCAACATTATTGTTAGGTTTAGGGAGTGTCATTCTCCCATGACATATAGGTTGTCCTGCATGAATAACGGTATACGAGCCCGTTTGACGTGATCCACCTTGGGCGCATGTATTTAGGTGTGGTCAATATTTTAATTCACAGAAAGTGGAAACGAAATTAAACAGAGTGCTCTGTGAGTGCATTCGTCATTTATGAAAGTATCTGAAACAGCTGGTTTAAACGAATTGCAAAGTACTTCACTACTGGGCATATATGATTTCAAATGGTCACTTCTGAGAATACAGACTTTGGTTCAGGGTAATGTTCGAGGGCACACACTTCCATTGGAGAAAAAATAAAATAAAAAATAAAATACCTGAGTGCGCCCCCGGTAGTACGGGTGCCTGCCAAAATCCTGGAGGTGTTTAGTGCGCATTGCAGGCGAACGCCTTGACGACGGAGACCCGACGCAAATGTTGCAAAAACATTTGACTAAGAAAACATTGTTCTCTTCAGCCCAATCTCTCTCCCTTCTGAGGAGCTTTGCATCCCGCGATAAAATTCTCTCCATGCTATTACATGGCAATCTCCCCGGTCCCGCCATGGCGCCACTAACTGTGGACATTACAAATACAACGCATTAGATATGGAGCATTGCAGGGAGATTGCACCGCAAATGTAACTCGTCCAAGCTATACCTAATTGTTTCGAAAAACACGAAAGCTGTAGAGCAGTAGGTTCAGAAGAGATTCGAGATTGAAGACTTACTGAATTGAGCGATGTTCCTTGCAATGCTTCGTCACCATACAAGTAATGTCTCACCTCGATCGTGGTACCTTCGGAAGTCGTAGCCAGTACTGTAGATCCTCCCCGCTGTGTTCCCTGGACTACCTGCATTCTCCCAGTGACTGAGTAAGAATCTGTGGAGGGGCGGAAAACGTACATTACTTCCTGCACCGACTTAGCCGAACCCAACGACGACCTTGACCTAATCAAGACTAAAATTTCCAATACATAATTCACAATGAATCACATATTAAGTAAACTTATAATTCGAGGTGGGTGACTTACGGATATTAGCCCCGCGGCTACCGCTGGAAGATAGTTTGGAAGTTCATGTGTATATGGGGTCCTCCGAGATCGCAAACACCTCATACTGAGGCATGCGGTTTAGGGTTTTGAAGTTCCGAACAAGAATTAAGGTCGAGAATTATAATTCGTCGCCACTCCTTACGAGTGCGTGACGGACAGTCGAACGAGGAACGTGCTCCAGACCTAATTCAATAAAATCCGACGAGTACTCCATATCAGGTTTTGGCGCATAATGTCTGCATCCCCAATTTAGTCACCACCTGCCAGAGTAGTCTGTCGACGAGGTATCGAATTGGATCGTGTTATCGCAATCCACTTCCACGTTTAAAGTATCAACTTCTGTCGTCACCCTCAACTCAAGGACTTTAAACAGATTTTTTCCAAAAATTGCTTGAAATCGATCTCGGCTCCACTCATTCCGACTATTTCTTGTGAAACACAGAAATAGCGGGGGATATTAGAGGACGAGTCGTTGGCGCAATGCCACGACCGTCATATCCGATCAGTTCAGCCATGGAAATGCGATAACATAGGAAAAGCTCGAGAAAACACAGAAGACGCCCATCTCTCCAGTTTCTAGAATATACGAGGAGATGCTCTTCGGGTCGAGAACCTCACGCCGGATATCAACTGCGGATCATTGTATCCATAACACCTAGACAGGGTATATGGCAACGCCACCGCTGTATTCCCCTGGTAACAGGGTATATGTTACCCTATGACCGATAAATTATGGACTAAAAAAACCCACGGTTTCAGGTGATAACCTTGGTATTCTAATGAATGTCGCATTGAAGAGCGTTGAGTGCCTCCTGTACTCCATATCTTGCAGCCGGACAAGCAAATCTCCAAAACATCAGCTTATAAAATGATCTCTAAGTCGGGGTCACATCCACAGTAGGTACAGAAATGAATTAGGTTTCCGTGATCCAGTACCCCTTGATCAGCAAAATCTAGGCGATGTAAGCAAGGACGTCTGCGACCTCTTGAACGCATGCTACTTACTTAGGATTTGTCCATAACGAAGAGGTATTGTCCAGAGAGAAGCGCATCATCAACAATGGCCGCAAGGAGAAGAGCTGAATGGGAGAATTGGTTCGAGCGATGCATGATGCTCAACGGTAGTGGCTTCCTCCCCGCTGACCCTGGTAGTCGCTCCAGAATTACAAAACAGGAGATCGTTGAGCGACATGGACCACCGGTAGAGTATGGCGGTGGAGGAGCTGCTCGGGGATACTTGTTGCGGGAGGAGGACGGGCAGGAGTACAACCTGTACGTTGTGGAGTTGTACGAAAGAGTTCACCAGCGAGTTCCGCGTGAAGGTCTCATTCCACTTCATTTTGCCCGTGGACTTGCCGTGGAGCGTTCGGGGGAGAAGGTTAATTGGGTGGGGTTTGCTATGACTCGTTGCTTCCCTGCATGGAAGAGAACTCCGTTTGTGCCGATGGAGAAGTTCACCAATGTCAGCACACCATATCCGTTCGTGCACAACAGAGTATTCCCAAGGACGGTTCCCGCTCGCGACGTACGTGGAACTCCTGCGCGAGCTCATGCAGTAAGTGTCCAAGATTTAACTAGAGCCATGAGTTCGTTTCCGTGCATGTCAGATGTAGGTCTCCCTAATGTGAAGTATCGGCGACTCTTCGTGGATAAAATCAGCACATTGGGGGGAAGTCTATATTGTAATTTATGACTGTATGTTATACTGTCCCGTAGTCAGTGACGACGGTCCATGTTTCCGTGACTCACTGCGGGTGTTACATTTTCTTCAGAGTGGTGTGAAGCCAAAGCATGAAAATGGCGACCCTCCCAAAAATGACGAGGTACATGTTGGGCAACCTGTATTGCGTCCCCGCAAACCCCGAGATCGACATGGACAGTGCCAATTTGGAGGAGAGGAGAAGTTCGTGATGGGCCTGCGTGTAATTAGAGAGGACATTGTTAAAGCGGCGAGAGGAATTAAGCGCAAAATACGTGCTGACTACGATGCATCCGCGGCAGAGAAAGAGGAAGCGAAGATAAATCTTGCTGCAGCTCAGGATAAAGTTATCATCTTCAAAGCAAAGCACGGTGAGGTACTCCGTGACCATCGTCTGGCACGGAAGAATTACCACAAGGCTGCAGACCTATCAGAAACAACGTCTATTCAACTCGCGTCTGCCATATCCGCATCTGCTGATCGGGGTATTATCGAGCAGCTGAAACCTCTAGCTGTTGTGAGTGACGCTGTTCTTTCGTCTACAACTATGGAGCTGGAGAGTCTGAATAGAAAACTGCGCATTCTAGAGGGTAGCCTAGAAACAGCCCGGGAAGTCGTCCAGGACAAGGTCAACCAGTACGAGTCGCTTATCCGACGTCATAACCGTGCTGCAGGGGCCCTTAAATGGAAAGAAGAACTCATGAATGCTGTCACAGATTTCATGGCGGGAGATGCTCGTGGATAGGAGTAAATGTGGGGACTGGCAGGTGCTATAAAGGAACGTGGAGTACACTTCAACCTACCAGTTCCTTGTACAGGAACAACGCATTCTTGGTCTTCAAGAGGACGGTGAGAGACACAATGCTAATCTTCTCCAGAATCGCAAGTAACGAACTCATAGCCGTACATTAATTTTTGGGATTCTGGGTTATTCTGTCTCCTATTAGTATCTGCAAATCTTATATCTCAGCGGTGGTCACGTATATTGGTACATATGCTCCGTCGGTGCGAATTGTGAATTAGAGAATACCATACAGTCCTTTATGTTCAAGAAACGATTTTGTGTGGATATTTTAGTTTCCATTGCTTGCAGACGGCCTTCGTAGGTGTAGTACTATATATTTTGGACAATGGGGATATGCAGTGTTATAGTCGTATCGCAAAACATTGCAGGTGTGACTTTTTAATCCACCAGGTAGACACCAACAGCACATGGCAGGATTTGGGACGGTAGCTAATACCTTAAACGAATCTGCGACAGGCTTTCCTCAAAATACTTGCTTCAATCCGCAGATAGAACATCATTTCAGACGGCAACGAAGATACAGTGAAATTGTGTATTAGAGAATTGGTCGAAACCAAGCACCCGTGTGATATGTATGGATTGCAAACTAATGACATACTACACCATCCGGATAAGCAATTCATACGAGTCTATCTGGGGGACCAGCAGTCGATGTTGTGTTCCAACTCTTCATACAAATTGTCGTACCACTCACTCCAAAGGCCTTGCTCATCTTCTTCGCCAAGTAGTGCTTCCTCGTCAGATATCTCTCCGGAACAGTCCATACTCTCTCCATCTCTTTCTTGTCGAGGTACTTCGCTGGAATCTCCTTGTTGTCCCGGTTCACACACTAACGAGTCCTCGTCCTCCTCTGTTCGGGGTCGAAACAGTGCATAGCGCGATGAATTCCTCCTACATTTGAAACATTGCAAAAGCCGATGCAGCCCCCACTGTGCGATAATCATTGCACTGATGGTACCGAGTATTGCCAAATATAAGCCTGTAGAGTGAGAGAAAGTGTCCAACCAATACCCCACTGGACTTGCCCCCCTCTTTGCGGAAACGACCTCGAACTTCTGAAGCGAGAGAACGACAGCCAATAGTTTCAGTAACTCACTTCGGAACTCTGCACTACAGTCGTACTTCCGGCAGAGCTTATCGGCCATAGCCACTTCTTGCACACCCAGGCATGGCGGCGGACACGGCGCCGTCATTGCTGAGGTACCATCTACTCCTCCAACCGCAGCCTCGACCGGTGTCCCGATCGCCTGTATTGACACGCTATTGAGGTTGTTATCTACACCTTCACAGTTTCCCTCCTGTACAACATTCTGAAGAAACCACCAACGGTCCACCTCGCCATGGTCTTCACGAAGAATGTACTCGTACTCTGGCACAGTAGAGGGGTCCATTGGAGAGAAGTGTGAGAGGGAGAGGAATGGCACAACAATCACAGTAATGTTGCGTTCGTCGCCATTGGAAGTGATTCGTAGCGGCACAGACGGGGCTCGCAGCCGACAATAATCCATTGACTTTACTCTATTCCGTGTTGGGCGTAAGATATCAGCGCTCCACGACAGTTCCAGGACGCCAAACCGCGATAAGTATCTCCATTTTTAGGAGAGGGGAAAGCCCAACGGCGGCTCCTTTACCACGCGCCATACCCTACTCAGTAGTGTCCATATCCAAATGCAGCAACTCTCTATTTGGGGGCACGCAAGGTGGTCAGGTCCTTTGCGCCGCTACTCCAGACGGATTAATCGTGATCCCTAATCGAATGCAATGACGTCGTTCTCTGAGAGTGGGAGCTGCTCCGGGGACTCTAACAGTGATGAGTACTTATGGCCACAATCCGCAGCGAACATTCCTCTTCGATTTGGAGAGCTGGGGGGAGTGATGGCGTCTGCTCGACCGAGCTCGAGCGGTGCCCCAGCGCGGGCAATACCGCCAACCCCAAGCCAGGTACGTTTTTGCCCTATATCTTGTAAATCTGCTGTTCGTTTTTTGGGTTTTGTCCATTCCTGATAACCAGGAGTTTTGTGGTGTTCAACACTCCGTTAGGGTTATTGTGGAATGTGGTTGTTAGAGGACTCTTTCGGATTGAATGGAACAAGTTCTTTAGTACTTAATGTCTGACTTCTGCTCGACATAGGCACTAAAACATTAGTGAAACTACGACGGAAGCATGAACAATTCCTGTAAGTCGACTGTTAATAAACTCCTGAGTGTTATATGATGCTACTGTAGGGTGTTTTGCTATGTTTGTCCCGAATGATAGTCCTCGTACATGGAGTTCGAACAACCTGTTGCTGGAATATGCTGTAACCCTGTAACGTTGAACCCTATATAAGCATGTTACACGACACGGCGTTACGAAAAGCCTGAAATTTCAGTAACTCACGGTTGTGGTGAGGGCATTACATGTTGTGACACGGTGTTATGTTAAATATCCTAAACGCAGATTAGAGTGGGAAGTGGTTCAGTGCGGCCGTGGACATCTCCTGCAAGATCACAGCAGGACTTTCCGAATGCATCCAGGGTACCGGAATTAATGCACGGGCCCGTGTCTTCACAAGGGTGCCCTCCACCATCTAACTCGGAGCGAATGAGCGGATTTGGCATGTTGCACCGACGGCTTCCTCAGCTTATTCCGCGTCCAGCTCATACCGCGCCCCCAACAGTTACTGAAAGTGAAGACAGGGGCTTGGACATGCGAGGTCAGCCGCAGAGAAATGGTAGACGACCGAGAAGTCCGGCAGCCAAGGAACGAGAAGCCGTGGCAAAGCGGCATGCTCGTTACATGCAGAAGGAAGCACACGCCATCCAGCGCATCGCCCATGCAGAGGGTCGTCAAATCAGGTACCCAATACTAACAAACGTAGATGGTGAGATAATTGGAAACAAGGGAAAATGGCAGGCCGCCGTTAGGTCGATTGTAGAACTTACTGTGGACAAATCAATAAGGGAATACCGAAAAGAACCTAAAGAATGGAAGTGGTTACTGCAAACAATTCAGAGGGAGTTAGACCTTCGCTTCTCATTTGTTTACCCACCGAAACCGGAGATTCTATCGTCATACCTGTCATCGATACTGACCAACGATAGATATAAGTGGCACAAATTTTATGTTAAAACACATGGAGGACAACACGAAGATTGCCCAGATGATGCATTTGTAAAACTCCGGGATTTCTGGGAGAGTCCAGAAGGAAAGGCGAAGAGTGAGGCAATGCGCGGAATTCGGTCTAAGGTGGGCAGGGATGTTCCATCCTGCAGTGAACAAGATCCACAGATCACACCAACTCGTCCCAGATGGACTTCAACAGGTTCTGAGGATTTTCACACTCCGAATTCTGGCCATGTGAAGGTGAGGTCTAAGTCATTATAGAACTTGCTACGCAGTACGTGAGATTAAGTCCCTGTCAATGGTACATGTGGTTGCAGACACGTCTTTCTCCGTGGGTCAGTTCTTTGGAATCTAACAAATTTTTTTTTTCCCGGATGCAGTACGCAAACCCATACGATTCACCTATGATAAGTGATTGGATAATGGACGCTCAGACGGAATATGGAGCCACCTGTACTTTCGGCTCGCAGGCACACTCACCTGAAGTCGTTAATTCTACATCTTTACGACATGTATGTGTAACAGTTTCCAATATTTGCAAGTTTATAACTGATTTTACGTGAACCTGTGGTAGCACATCCCATCCCTTCTAACAAGACTCTTTGTGTTGAGGCGTTTCCAGGGCAGCACCAGTTTCCAGCACTCAGTCCCGGGTGATAAACTCTCAGATTCCTGGAAAGAGGGAATCGAATCCCGCATGGATTTCCTGCAGAACAATTTAACAGAGCTAATACAACTCATAAAGGGGGGAGCTGTATCCAACAACATCCGTAGTGTTGCTGAAGAGAGGAGTGGGCCCAACCCAACCACGGAGTCAATGCAAAACGTAGGGGATCGTCCTGGATCCAATTCCACTCTATGCCCAGCGACAAATGAGGTGACCCATGCGAGTCTTGGTAAGAACCATGAGTTACATACTGTCCTGAACTTTGATTATTGGCTTACTCCGTACCTTTACATATTCCGGAAATCCACAATACTTACGACTGTACTCCATATTTGCAGATCCGCTATTTGACGAGGAGCCCCTTGTACCCCCAGAGTCGCACACATTATCGCCTCAGAGTGGAGAGACAGTTCTCTTAGCCCCAGAAGGAGATCTTCAGGAGGAGCACACAAACTCCGAGACAGCACCGGCAATAACGTCCCCTGAGAGTTGCCAAGGGTTGAACAGAGTATCGAAACCATCGATCGAGTCAAGTGACGTTGCTCCTACGGCCGTAAGTGCTCTGGAGGCCATTCCACCGTTCACCAGTTTGAGAGACGATCCAGGCATTCATACTCGAGGCATAAGGGGGCGGAAGACGAGTGCTTGCTCTAGAATTCCACCAGAATTTCAACCGGCACGGGAGTCGTCTACTTTGGTCCCAGCGAAGAAGGCTGTATGGATCATACATCCTGACCATGGGGAGGTGGTGGTGGCAGCTGGAAGAACAGGACCTGGACCCAAGTCGAAGACTCTCAAGGACGGACCACAATGCCCTCCCGGGGTCCAGTGGATTCACGTTCTGCGTATCTTCAAACCGTCCATAAAAGTCCTGTATCCTTCCCCTACAGATGATCGACAACACCTCGAATGTGCATTACCGCCAAAGCGAGGGAAACACGAGTTACTGATGTGGGATACTCGATATCTTGTCCCATATAAACTCAATGAGTCTACGTGCACATCGAGCTAAGCTTCGTTGTAGTGATAACCGCACTCGTGATTTCAGGGTCTGAGTAGTGTGAAGTATGGTAGCCCATACTTCTTCGTTTGATTACAGAATAAACGTTTGCATGTAGTGGTACATGCAATTCGATGTTGAGTGCAGTGCACAGGGTTCCTCTGAAATGAAATGGCCATTGAAGGTGCACCGAAATCCCATGATTCCAGTGTACAGTAATTGTATTATTACCAAATCAACACAGATCCCACTGGCATTCTGTAAAAATTTGAACAACGACGGGGTCCGTGTAATTTTTTGTCCGCAATAGTAGCCCTCTGTCGGCAGCCAGGTGTACCACAATGATCATGACATGAATTCACACGTGAATTTCGGAGTCAGTAACTAATAGCGGGGTCCCCAAATATAGACACTGAATCCATAGAATTTCCTACAACCGACTAAAAGTGGTTACAGATGTCGAATCCTCCGGATCCCATATTCTGTCGAAACAATGCTTACTACAGGTCCTCAGCAAGGATATTGCATGCATCCGGTTCTCAACAGGACGTTAACGATAACCGGATATATCCGAAGTCTCAATATCGGTGAAGGGACATTCAATGGGCATGTAGAATTAAACGGGAGGACCTCAATCTTAACGTGAAAGGCGGTCATGACGAGGATCTCAACACTGCAGAGAGGGTATCACCGTAAACCGGGTATCATTAAAACCGGGCCTCCATCACCGTAAATCCGTGTGAGGAAAAATTAACTCGCTCGTAGATAAACATGACGGAAAAGTGGAAAGAGTTCATCCACGCGCTTTCTCGGAATCATAGGTCTGGGCAGCAGTAACCTCTGGAACCTCTGCCCTTCCATAAAAAAAATTACGGACCCACATCACAAGAACAGTGGCACGCAGGAAGTGCCTGACATGGAGACCACTTTGACGGAGACATTGCCGGCCATCGAGGCGCCTCGTTTGACGTCAGTCCAGTCGAACCCCCCGTCGAAGGAAGCCTCGCCCCCGCCCCACATTCCAGTAGTGCTGGTTGCTGTGTCAGCAAGTTCGGACTACGTGCCAGGTCGGCTTGAGGACTGTTTCTTCGGGGAATGTTCAATTGTTCGACAGGTGGTGGTTCTAGAATCGAAGTGTGTGAAGTACACTTGTGACTCGGTTCGTAGCTCTGCCAGATTCCTCACCTAACCAAAGTGGGTTGTTCGGAAAGTTGTAGGTAACGTCAGTGTGAGGTGTGTACTATCAGGAGCAGCAACAATCCGGTAGCCACTGTTATCGACGTTACCTTTGTTTGTTGCAGTATCATACTCTTAAATGTATGAAGGTGGTTGATAATGTTACTTTATGCAATGGATTTCAGTAAGCCTGCTTGGCTTACCATTTGATAGATTAGCAAGATAGTGAGAGAGTTCGGGAACTGATGCTTGCTGCTCAAAAGGGTGACTCTCAAGAGAAAAGAAAATAGGAGTTCGGTCCGCTTTGGACTGGTTCTTCCAGTCAGTCAAAATTGTGTAACTGAGAAATCATTCGAGAACGAAACAATTACCTCCTGAATATGTACCCAAGAGAGATATTTACAGGATAGCTAAGCATGCCTTTCGAGTTTACACTAAAATGAAAGTATCCAGTTAGTGTTACATCTACCTCCAAAGTCTTCAATGTTGTCTACTATATTACATTCAGCTGCAAGACGTAGTACCGAGCCAGATAAGACTCGCCTAGTACAGTCCTTAGCCAAGCTCCGTTGGATGTACCAGTGAAGTTAAAAAAAATTCTTCACCTCTTGTTCTTCTCTGTGATGATCCTCCCTGTTCTGCTTCGATGATCGGCTCCGAACAACGTTCCTGGCAGAAGCTTCATTCTCCACATGGATACACAATCGTGACAGTTGATGCACGAAACCAGAACTGTTTGAAATCCATTAGGTGGCTAAAACCTCCTTGATTATCCTTTCAATCATGATTCCAGACAATGCTGCCTGTAGACTGTGGACGTCGATCGAAGTAAGAATATTACAAGAAGCAGCAGCTGATTCCAAACTCATGACAACACCCTGCAAAGCTGGTTGTCCCGTGGGAGCGAGTCATAAAAGGCACCAGCAGAATTACCCAATGCGGGTGCATCTTGGGATACATGATTGTATAACTCACTGTTGCAAATGTTGTCGTACTGGCTCAGAGCAGCTTCCATTGCGAGCTTCACCATTTCCTCGTCGTGTAAGTGAAACAGCTGATCAGAAATTGATTGAAAAGTAGAATGTATCCCTTCGTTGCTAGTCAGATCCTCGAAATCGTGGGGAGATCCCTGAAGTAAAAAACAACTGTATTCTCAGTGTACGTTTCTTGATTTCCACCCTAGAACAAACCTTCAAACTCTAGGCGATAATTCTTAAGCAGTTAACCAGATTTTTGTTGAAAATGGAGCTCCGGAAATAAGAGAAAACAGTGATGTGAGTCAAATGCACCCATGTATTGTGAAATAAACGGGAGGAAAAGAAAACCTGGCAGCACTCCAGATAGTGTTGGTTGGCTTCGCTTGCTTCAATAGTACCAGGAAGGATCCTGGTTCCATACCACGAATCATCCTCGTTTAACCCCATACGAACATATCTTCAACCAAAAAAATCACAAATTAATTTGGACTGATGGGAAATTGTCCCAGTCTGGGGAAGTTAAAATATCCAACGATGTCTCAGGTTTAAAGTAAACCTAAATGTATTGTTTAAAGTAAGATACTGGAACATCGTTTGTGTTGTACTGCAGGCAACACAAACGATGCAGGAACTATTGGAAGATAAAAACTAAACATCATTCAATCACCAGCCGTTTTTGTGCTTTGGTGCACAAGACAATCTGCAAAAGGGCAAAACATATACCTGGTAAAAAGCTCTTCCTCCGCATGCGGACTTAATGATGCTAACCAATCCAAATCCCCGAATTCTTGCTCGTTCTTTCTCTCTGTTGCCTGAACTTCTGCAAGTCTTGTTTTGGCATCTGATTTTTCCAAGTCATCTTCCACTAGCTTTGGCTGACCATACAGCCAGTTTGGGCTTTTCAACTGCACCTCTCTGTAAGCATAATCAAAAGTGTTCATGAATCCTAAACAGTCCAGATACATGTTTTGAATCATACTTCTGAAAAGTAAAACGGCGTCAATAGAAGGAATTTACTTACGCAGCATCGCTTGCAACCCCTGTGACTGTTCTCCTCTTGAAACCAAAATCTCCATACATGCGCACACTCTTTGCAGATCCAACAGTCGCCTGCAATGTAGAATCATATGCTTTAATTTGGTTTAATAAATATACCACGTCAGATCTGTAACTGTCATACTATTTCCTCAGACTTGCTAAATAAGTGAAAGCCGGAAAGGTACCATCAAATCTTATCGTAAGTAGAATAGTCCCAAGTGAAAGGAGCTGAGTAGAAATTCTTTTTAAAAGTGAAAAAAAAAAAAAAAACAAACCTGAAGCTTGTCAAACGATGTCAACTTTAGTCGGTGAAAATCCTCTTCAAATGGGGATGTAGAATAAAGTTTGTTATTCCGCGGTTTCTGAAAATTCACCGATGTCTTCCTGTTGGTCATACTCGGTGACCTGCATATTTCAGAAACGATTTGAGTCAGAACATTTCATAAAAAGCAAAATTTATTTGCCGTATGAAGCTACTGTCATCAACCATAACATGTAGACTCCAGATAAGGTTTAAGAGGGCCCTTGCATACTTGTGTTCAAAGTAAGACTCTTCTCCTTGGCCGCCAGCATGTAGATAATAGTCAGTTTCCAATTCCCAAAGAGCAGGCTTCCCTTCTTGTGGCTGAAAATGGCCCAAGAATCTGTGTACGAGCAAATATGTCAGATCTGGACAATCTATGAACTCCCCAGGTAAGATATCACAAATAATACTTGGATAACATAAAGATTACGTGAGTAGCTGAATCCGCTACTTCATTGCTACAGCACCATGAATTTGCCGCTTAACTAACTCATTCTAATAAAACTACTCGAGAGGATAGCTTACAAATTCATAGCATCTTGTTTTTCGCCATCCGTGATAGTATTGCTGTAATACCGTCTGATAGATTTGAGAAACTCTTGCGACTGAGTTGTCGCCTTCCACTTCCCTTGCCTCTCGGGAAACACCTGTTTTCATCACTTTACACGTTTACTTTCCAACCTGCTTCAAAGATGAGTCTTATCTGACAGCATTTCATTCACCATCTTCAAATCAGAACTAGCAGGAGCAAATTTGAGGCCCAAGGTAAAAGAGATCGTACATAATTGTGAGCCTCAGAGCCCCCATACTGAAGCGCCAGAGAGTCACCCATGTTTTGGTACATATCCATCAGGGCAACTGCAACGCCGCTGTCAGGGTCTACCTTTGGAGTGTCAGTTAGGCCAACAGCTTGAAGTTGGCGCCCCAAAGCTTCAAGACCATATGCGTACTGTGCGACATTGGTGCGATCAAGACAATCTATGCAGTTCGTTCTCAACACACCATTTTGATAGCGAGGCTCTCGCACCTTGTCAACCTTGGGGACCACTGGGACCTTTGGGTCAACTTCATGTATATTCACAAGTCTACCATTCAGGACGCTACTTCCTGTAACGGAATGTAAACTGGTCAAATCCATGGATAAGTGTCGGTTTCCTATGTCCAAGACCACGCGACGGTCCAATGACAGATCTAGTGACACGGTTCGATCTCTCAATGGAGATTTTCTGCCTGCTGGTATTCTGCAAAAAAAACAGTCACAAGACTTAATGATATTGTCAATTGCAACTACAAAAGGCAGTAAACCCACCCTTGTCTACTTTGTGAAAAGAAAGAGAATTCGACTTGATTGAATCATAACTGATAGCCCTCTGTTTCATTGTTCATAAGCTTCGGTTTCTTTAGGTGAGGGACGAAGAAGACGCGTCGCGAAAGCTAAACGAGTATAGATGGTTAAGAAAATGCAGAATAAGAGAATAGAGATCCCTAAAATTGCCTGGTAGAATTAATTCAAAGACCTGAGTATTCACATGAGCTCGGTTACTTACGCTGGAGTAGCAGATATGAGAATCGGCTGCAACTTTTTTTTGGAGACGAGCTCTTTACCACTGTAGTAGAAGCCGGTGAGATCGAGAGCATCAGCTGCCACACCTCCTAAAACTGCGAGTACGTTGGCCGATTTACTACCGCTGATAGACGCACACAACGGGTTAGGCTGCACTCTTAAAATTTAAATGAAGATACCAACAAGGTATTCAAGTAGGAACTACAACTGGTGCACTAAGTTCCTAATGAACATAGCTTCGTAGGAGAAGTTCCTTCTACAGATTATAACTACCTTTTCGCAAACTTGTGGAAATCCCAGTGTATAAATTTCAGCCGTTTTTCTTCAGGGTATGTTTGATTCAGGTACCCAACTGCGTTTGCAAATTCACGTCTCAACATCATTTCTCGAGGCCTTTTTTCAACTGTCTGATTACAATCACAGTAAAAACTAATCAGCTGAACGTTACTTCCAAAGAAAGGACTTGATAGGGTAAAGAATTGCAGATTGCTGAATTAGGTTGCTTCTAGAAAACGTAGAATATAAATGACATATTTACGGAGGAAATGGACATACTTATTACCATCGATTAGACTATCCCTGACTAACCAGGGTGACCATGAAATCTATGAGAACAGAAAAACTCCACAGAGGAGATGAGCTCAAAGCTGCACACGCACCTTGATAAGGCTTAGAATGATAATAGGATTGCCATATCTACTCGAAAGATCTTCGAAATGAAGCTTGGTGGCGTGATAAATAGGATCGAATCTTTGCACTGTAATTTCATAAAGCAACAATAAACCGTATTTCAGGAAATTAAACCCAACTCGAAACGAACAAACGGAGCTCCACCTGTTGTATTCCTCACTTGAAATTCACGTAATCAAGTCTTACCAATAAACGCAGACATACCAACTGCTTTACAATGACAAGGATGATAGATATAAATATGAGGTCACAAGATAGTGACGAAAGCACACATATAATCAAGATACCGTTGAGGACAAAGGGCTAGGAAATAATGGCCGAGAAGTTGTCTTACTGCATTCAAAACAGTTCCTTAAGAGCTCAAGTGTTCTGTAGCAACTTGTACTTACATATGATATCAGGCTTGGGACTAAGTCGTGACATTTCTTGGGACCAAAAAAGAGGAATGGAGCCTCGATGTTGCACAACAGAACTGATTTGCCCAGTCCCTCGGCCAATTCCTGTCTCCTCATCAATAACTAATTGCTCCGTCTCAACATCGTTCGCCACACGGCCTTTGTCGTTCACACCTCGCTTCAAGTATCTGCAGAGAATGATTAGATCAAACACTTAAATTAAGCCCAGTTTATTCAATGAAAGATCTGCTTTCATCACCATACCAAGAACCGCGAAATATATCAAGGTGTGCAGAAGCACTCACCTTGTTCCAGCAAAATGTCGAGACCGTCTTCCAACCAGGGTTATGACAAAGATACGACCAAAAATTGAGAGTTTTTCCTGCGTACAATACAGCTCTGTTAAAAACTCGTTTCAGTTCAGAAAAGTAGAACAACGAAAACTAAGTATTCTTGTTAAGGAGCAGTACATGCAATCTCACCTACTACGAACTATCATCACAAGATTTACCTGCTCAAAGAAGCCATGAACAAGAGCAACAGTCCACCGAGTATTTTTTAAAGCTTGTCGGATGCTGCTTGTAAGATAAGCATTCCACACAAACATGTTGTCATATGGCATCTGACGATCACTGTCTAATGGCCTGGTGACATTTGTTTGCATATTTTGCATGATGCAGTACGTGTAACTGAAGAAGAAGTCTTTGGTAAGATCAACTCCTAACAACAGCTTCTTGTACCTATGCCAGAATATTCCAAAATGTCAGAAACTTAAGAAAGATCCTTGATAACCCACTTGTTCTGATCTTGACAACTTGCAGGTAAGAATATGTGGGTACATGGCAAGGAATCCAGATATTAGTACCAGATGATCCAGATTGCAGGAGAAGGTGCAAGAGAAGGAGAGCCAACCTAAGTTCATCCTTTGAATTAGAGACTTCAGACTGCACGGACGGGTGTGGCACCGTGATGAGCTGGCTCTCTTCTATACAATATATCGCATGCCCACATATTGAACCAATCTGCCGTCGCTTGGTGACCAAAATCATGTAATAAGACTCCATGAACTTAATAAATCCTGAAAGTAACCACAGGCAATATAGTCAAGTCTTTGTAACACGAATTGACACTAACAAGTAATTATCAGGTTTAATAACGAAGGACCTAAATTGTAAACATAACATAGAACAAAATCAAGTGACTGAATCTTCACTTCTTTCAGACAGAATGCTGATCAGTGTCTCTCAGAGTCTGACAGGACTAGAGATTTACCCACGATGCCATAAGCTTTTGTGACTAGTTGAAGTCCTCCAGTAGGTTTATTGCCCTCTGCAACACGATTCAGAAGCCGTTTACACTCAGCCTCTGTGTATATCACAGGGTCTTCCACCAAATTCAGCTCTGCAGCTTCAGTGCGGTCGATCTTTAGCACCTGCCAGTGCTGTTTCTTCTTGTCCCTCCCAACCAGATAATATCTCTAACAACACAAAAAATTCAAAAGATTCGCTTAGGTCAATCGATTCCACTTCAAGCCTTGACAGAAAAAATGTCTCTGAAATCAGAAACGAAACCCACACTCTCGGCGGTGAGCTTCAGACAAAGCTTCCCCACATGAACGCTTCCCATAAAAATAGTCACCAAGTCATATTTTTTCGAGAAAAAACTCCACAACCGTCAAATCTCTTGTGTAACGCTTCGACGTTTCTCAAAAGGAACTTCGTGCAAAAGAAGGCAGTCATTCTACACTAATTCCCGTTATCGATGAGCAAATCACGACTGCTGATACCAGGCCAAGATCCTAAACCTCCCATCCATCCCAAAACATGTTCCACAACCTTGAACTCGAGAACAAATCCTTACAAAATCTCCCTGATCAAGTGAAAAACGGCCCGAATGAACACAAACTATGATAACTCGCAGTTTCACACACTCAAGGCGCACAGTGAAGGCCAAACGAGCGAACGATGGTTGAGACAATCGTACCGCTCGAGTCTCATACAACGTAAAATTCTCCAGAGAGTAGGAAGCTGGATCCAGATCTCTGTTGCTCTGCACCAACGGTCTTTGGCGAGTCTTGGCAGGGGCCATCGCTCGTCACCAGGTTGCGTCCTTCCCCTGTTTCCTCTTCACATATTCCTCCTGTAGCACCTCCTATCCTCCCAAAATCCCCCCATCTGCTACGCGCCCCTCGTCCTCACCACCTCAGTCCAACAATGGCAAACTCTGCCAGCCCTTGACACACAAGGAAAATCTCAACACCCCACCCAGAAGCCCAACCTGGAGGAAAACTCTCCCGGGGGAGTAATGTCGGAGACGACGACGACCATCCGAACTAGATCCTCCTCACTCCCTACAATCGAACTACTCCGCAAACCTCCACAATTCATCTCATCGTCGCATTCACCTCCTCACGCAACGACAAACCCACTAGGGTTGTCCTTCAAACCGCAACAAAAATAAGTTTGTTTCCCTGTTGAGGATGGAGATCTGACTGAAATAGTTTTGCAAATCCAGTCCCAAACCAGTGAATGGTGCGCTCACGGAGCTGGAATCGCAGCTACACCGACATGTAACAAGTTTGTTAACTCTCGGATGAACCTGGCCCACATTACTATCTCCCAAAACTTCCCAAAGGTGCCCACAATCTAAAAAAGCTACAGTTGCGTCCCAATTCGTAGAGGGAACACCTCTGCTGCCTACCTGCCAGCCACACAACAACGGGTCCTGCCCTTCGTGTTTCCGTGTCAGAGGAACCCCACATGAGAGGAACTATAAAACAAAACAAAGCTGGAGCTTCTTCTACGAAACTAAATGAGATTAAAATGCAAGCTCACACCGACGCTTTCGCATCACCAAGCCCAGAAATTCCACACAACTCCCACCATATTTGGCCCGTGATTGCTCTTAGAAAACTCTGCTGCGTTTTCAGATTCGCCAGCGAGCTCCGGGTGACCTCTCCAGGTGTAAGTTCCAACGGTGGTCATGTCACACCAGGATTCTCTCCAGAGCTCCGGATTCGAGCTTGGCATGATGGGAACCCATGATCGATGTCTTGGCTGCAGTGAGTCGAATAAATGGCACTTTCGAGTGCCGTGCGCAATTTCCATGTCGTCAGGATTCGTCGCTTCCAGGTGGAGACCACTGGACAGCTCCTGACTATTTGCGGCTGATCACCCGGTGAATATTTGTTGAATAAGGGAAGAATCCTTAAAATAGCACCTCGACGAGGATATTTGTAGGCCCCTCCTGTTCTGGGAAAGTGGCTCCAGCGACACTTGGCGATTCCGAAGCTCGGATTCTGATATCCATGGTGATGGGCCAACTTTCCTCCTCAGTGGGTTCCATCGAAGGTGACTTACATGAGACGAATCGAGGATTGCAACAGAATATCCTGTTCATGTGAAGAAGATGGCACCAGGGAGTTGAAGCACATGATGGCGAAGAGCATCGAGGTTTCACGATCTGTACATTCGTCAACATCATCGACACTGCAGTGAGCCTAACTGTAGAAACGGTATAGTGTAACTGTATATGTCGCTGCCTTCACGAGAATGTCGTCTGTGGATGATGTCAACTGAAAAACCCTTGATCCTGCACTTCACCGGCTGGTAACGAGATCAATGCAAAGAAAGACTTGCACTATTGTGCCGTGAAATCATGCTCCCACGATTGTTTTCTTTGGATTGTGAGCAGCATAGGATTGGACATTCGGTTGGCTGGTTCGTGAACTGCAGAGAGAGGTACGTGGGTGTTTTCGTGGTTGTCAGTAAGAGGTTTTTGAGTTTTTGGGGGTTTTGATTCAGCGAAAATTGGCTGGTTGACAGGAGCAGGAATCTGTTTGATAGAGAGAGTGTAGCGTTTTCTAGGAATTAGCGATGAGGTATTGCTAATTGGGTGAAGTTGAATTGCCAAGCTGAAAGGCAAGCACAATGTGTGGTTTCGTGGTTGCAGTGTTGTTGCGCGGGTGGTGATCAATTGACCTAAAGCTCAGCCATGGCGAATCCTGAGGCGAAGCCGCCCGCTGCTGCTGCAGCTGGAAAACCTGGAGACAAAAAAGAGGTACAATTCAATACTTCTGTGAATTGGATAGTCCTTCCGGAAGTTGATTTGCATCCAGTCTTAGCGCGTCTCTCAAATCCCAGAGTTGAGCGCAATTCCCAGTGGCCACTATGCTCGTAGTTCCTTAAACCCTTAGAGGCCATGTTCTTCTTTCATGTCATGTGGGGCTGCGCTCCTGTCGTACGAGGACACAAGCAACAGCAGCGAGAAATGTAGAGTCTCTACGAAACTTGCCATGTTGCGAAGTTTCCAGAGAGGGATTTTGGAATTGGAGATGGGCTGAATTGCGGTGTAGGGTTGATCAGTTGCACCTGCTGCTCAGCTCTTTGAGCTCATCTTGTAAGGATATTCACTTGACACTAAACATTTTCCCTGTAAAGAAAATATGTGTAGGAGAAGCCAGCCGAGCTATCTCCAGAGGAGAAGAAGAAGATCGAAGAGGAGCGGATCCGAGCAGAAGAAGAAGAGCGGATCCGGAAAGAAGAGGAGCGGATCCAGAAGGAAGAGAGGGAGAAGAAGCGATTAGAAGATGAGCAGAAGAGGAGAGAAGAAGACGAGCGGAAGAGGATCGAAGCAGCTCGCTTGCACATGCTCACGGAGGTTCGTACCACATGCCGCCCAACATCGAGTCTTCATTTCTAGAGTAACATTCGAATGGTTCAGGAGTCCATTTCTGGATTGCTGTTCAAGGTGCAACTTGTAATTCTTTGCCAGAAACATATTCAATCCTTACCACTGTTGTTTTTCTGGCTCCGTTCCTGATCAGGCGGCACAGGAAGAGATACGTGGGATGACGACAGAGAATGTGGAGCTTCAAAGGCGAATCTGCACTTTGCAAAAGAAGCGACGGTCTATCAATGCGGAGCAGTTCGTTTTAGAAGGACAGGAAGCGTATTACCGAGCTGTGAGCTCTCAATCCTTCTGACTCTGTTTCTCCTGTTTCTGTCAAGAGCTTCACGCATGATGTTTAGGGCTTTCCAGGTTTAGGAGGAACCATGTTGCAAATGAGAAGAGATGCACGTCGCACACGCGATTCATAGTCGATCTTGTAACATGACAAACTTAATAGCTGCAATTCATTGCAGCAGTTAATTATGCCATCTCATGGAATGGTTTTGTGTTTGGCAACAACAATAGCGCCTGCGCATCTGGACGGAGAAGAAGCTTGAATTTAAGAGGATGAAGGATCAGTATGACACGAAGATTGACACACTGCGGGACAAGCTCCAAGAGAAGCAGAATGAATCCAATGCACGACATGAGGGGATGATTCATTACTTCTGGAAGGTGTGTTTCCTATTATGCGACTAATCGTGCTTCAATTTGGATAATTTTTAAGTTTATATCCAATTGTCTTTAATTACGTTTCTTGTCACATGGATGGAACTCCTAGAGTTGTTTTTTTGGAACTGTAACAAGATTTATGGCATTCATTCGTTTTCAGTCTCGCAGACAGCCAGAAACTCAGAGGATATGGTCTCCAGACAAAGAATATCACGACATACACTCCAAGCGGTAACTATAAGCAGACTTGTTATTACCTCTGAGACGCAGAGACTCATAACATTTACCGGTAGGCTGGCACTTGTCTTGACTTTCAGCAACGTTGTCCAGTGCTCGACGTCCGTAAATCTACTCCGCAGATGCTTCTCGCCAACATTGTTATGTGAGGTGAGTGAGTGAGTTTGAGAGTATGAACAATTGATGCCCACTTGATGTCGTGGGGTGAGCAGTTGGAACAGCAGGAGCGGGATACAGTTGTGGAAATGCAAGCAGTTCGGATCCGAGGAAGGCAACTGAAAAGTCAGCTTGCGAAGCTGGAGTATAAACTGGAAATGAAGGATCAACTTCAACTTGACACTGGTAATCTTCACTTGGTGGACTATGAGCAACTGAAGATGGAAAACGAGTCCCTTAATGCCAAGGCTAGTTCACAATCTCCCATCTGCATAATCCTGGAATGTAATAGTTATCTTTGTTGTAGAAAAAAGAATTCAGAAAAGGTTAATAAGTGCTCATCAAATGCCTTCCGGGACTTTTTGTTTCGTTCCACATTATTCCACCTTTAGAGCAGACCATGGTCGTCTTGTTGTTTGCAATTCTTGACTATATTTCTGAAATGCAACCTAAATAGGATATGGCAATAACATAATGACCTCTGACCATATAAGTAGTGCACTAAAGTATAAGACTCGTATGTAGTGGAAGTGATATCCTGAAACAACATGATGTTTGGCCCACCGTGGGCTGGGGTCCCTCCTTAATACAGATACATTTGAAGAATGAGGCCTTGACGACATTGAAGAAGAAGACACAGTTCTTGGTCCACACACTCACACATGTTAGAGAAAAGCTGCAGTTCATTGTTGTGGGGTGTCAGGTACCAAATCAAACACATGTATCACCATTGCAACTATCTCAGATCTTGACTTCTTTGACATTGCATGGCTCGTGTCAGGGAGCGTAACACACTGGTCATTGCATTTTGCATGTAAACTGGTTTCTGATAGAAGAACAAGTAAACTAAAATCAGCTTGGCAGCTATTGTACTGTACAAGGGTTGCATGATCAGCAGACGAGATTCACTAGACAAGCGCTTTGTCACAGATATCATTTTGAACCGATCTCTGCTAAGTTACAAACAAATGTACATTAACAGGAGGATGGAGAAGCCTTAGCAAATGATGACAAGACTTTGCATGGATCAAGAATCAAGCTGACGAAGATCAAGTCATCAATCACGGCTATTCGACGCAAAAAAGAGAGTCTCCAGGTTCATTAGCCAGAAACATAAACCGTTTAAATTATCAATGTCACATTACAATTCAGAGTTGATTGCTAATTCGCCACTTGCTAAAGCCTGGAAGTTACTCCTGATCTGACAGAAAAATTTCGTGAGCGTCACATCACCAATAATGCTGGACGACATGGACTACCAGAGAGAGGACATCGAGGCTGAAGAAAAGAGGGTACAAGCAATGAAGAAACGCTACCAGGAACTGAACGCCAAAATTGATGAGAACAAGGAAAAGGCGTATGCCTTGGGAGTCATTCCAAAGCCAACGAAGAAGAAAGCCTCAGCCAAGGATCCGCCGCTTGAGCGCGGCAACTTGAGATGGGGCATCAGGCGTGAAGTTCTGGGCCAAATTGTAGTGGGCGATATGGTGGACCAAATGGCGGAGCAAATGGCCGCGAAATCACTCTGTCTATCGACTTGATAGCCAGCTCATTCTATCTCCTGTGTCCCTTGTAAGTGATTTGAGGAAAGTGAAATTCCTGGAGAATACGCCTTCTTTTTTGGCCATTTGCTCCGCCATTTCGGTCCTCAGCTGAAGCATTTGAGCCGAATGATGCAAGAACGGAACATCACAAAACAATAGCTCATTGTCTTGTGCAATGAAGAGAACGCAGTAACAAAGCGGTGAGAAGAACTGTAACAGCATTTCAATGATTGATCTCAATGCTGACAACAATCCTGTTCATCTTGCTGTCTTGTTCATCTTGTTCATCTTGCTGTTCTTCTGGAGGCGACGTTATTGAGGAAAGTTTGGAGTCTCCACTCAATATACCTCGACCACCTTCCTGAACCGCAAGTAGATATATGGGCTCCAAACTTAATGAGGAAAATCCAAATTAATAAGGAAAATGGGCTCTAATATTATAATAAGAATCCAAAAGTAGGAAAATTGGCTTTAAAATTAAAGAACTAGAATCCAAATTGAAGGAAAGGAATTCAAAAATTCATAAAATGTACTTTTAAACTAGGATTGGGCTTTATATAATATATGGAACTAAAATTCAAAATTAAGAAAATGTGCTCTAATATTAGAAAAATAGAATCCAAAAGTAGAAAAATGGATTTCAAAATTAGAGAATCCCAAATTAATAAAATAAGATCTAAAATTAGGAGAGTTGAATAAAAAATAGAAAAAATAGTTCTTAAATTAGATAACTAGAATCCAAAATTAGTAAAATGTTCTGTAAATTAGCAAACTAGAGTCCAAAGAAAACCCGTTCTAAAATTACAAAAATGTGCTCTAAATTAGGAATATGGAATCAAAATATTGAAGATGGACTCTAAAATTAAGAAAATGGGTTCAAAATTAGAAAAATGGAATCCAAAATGGATTCTAAATTAGAAAAAATAGAAAAAAGACTCTAAAATTAGAAAAAATGTATTCCAAAAAATAATAAAAGGAATCCAAAATAAGATAATAGGCTCTAAAATAAGGAAATTGGAATCCAAAATAAGGAAAATGTACTCTAAAATTATAAAATGGACTCAACGATAGAAAAATCGATTCCAAAATAAAGAAAATTGGGTTTTTAAATTAAGAAAATAGACTACAAAATATGGAAAATGGGCTTCAAAATTAGGAAAATAGAATCCAAAATTAGCCAAATGGGATCCAAAATTAGAAATTATAGTCCAAATTAAGAAAATGGAGTTCTAAAATTAAAAATAGGCTTTTATATAAGGGAACTATAATCCAAATTTAGGCAAAGAAGTTCTAAATTAGAAAATTATGCTCTCAAATTAGAAAATAGGCTTTTATATAAGGGAACTTGAATCTAAAACAAGGAAAATAGAATCCAAAATTAGGAAAATGGGCTCTTAAATTAGAGGAGTAGAGCCCAAATTAAGGAAATAGAGTTCTGAAATTAGAAAATATGCTCTCAAATTTGGACATGGGCTCTAAAATTAGGCGAATTGAATCCCAAATTAGCAAAATGAGTTAGGGATCTAGAATTCAAAATGAGATAAATGGATTCTAAAATTAGGAAAAGTAGAATCTAAAAATTTATAAATAGAATCCAAAATGAAGAAAATAGGCTCTAAAATTAGGAAATTGGAATTCTATAATTGCCACGATAAGATCTCTAAGTGATAGATTAACCTTGCCTTGTAAGGCATTGTATTTAATTAATTGCCAATGTCGTTCGACATGATTGGTTGTATCCATACCATCGTTTGGGAATAGTCTACCAAATCTTGGCGATAAACTTCTCCATGATATATGAAAGCCAGCCCACCCAGTTGTAATGTATGTTGCAAAAGTTGGAACATGTTGAAACTCAATACAAAATCTATGCAAATTTGCATAAAAATGGCTCTCATCGAGACAAATCATTAAAACATGTAATGCTCACCATATAGGATCCTTGAAATCATTCGTACCCGCGTTAAGAGATTTTCACTCCATGCTTTCATATCATGAAAATTATACAATAACACTCGTCCACCATTTGTATTCTTCCGCTACCAGTGGTTTCCCAAATTCTTAATAATGAATATCTTTGTTTTCGACATTTGTGATAGCATTCATAGATGGCCTTCTTGGGCGTTTAATTCTACTTTCAAAACTAATCAGTACAATTTGCCTCTCTATGCGGCGATCGTTCATAATGAAGATGGGAATAGGATTCCAGTTTTCTACATGTTGTGCCATTTTGTTCATAAAATCATCTCTTATAACTACTACAAACCGTCTTTTTTTTGGATCTTTGTGGCCTGGTGCATACAGTCAGTAATAGATAAATTTTTGTTGCGATTGTAGCCTTGTAATTTCAATCTGCGTAGCGTCCCAGTCATCCTATTGAAATGCATTCATACTAATTACAATACATACAAAATTACCATACAAATTAAATAAATATTAATATGAACCATAATAATAATTTTTTTTTAACATCCGTGTTTATCCTTATATAATTATACATACCATTCACCCGCATGAAGTATGCAAGTGCTTGTACTTCTTTTTGAATAATATGAAACTGCTAAGTAACACGTTGAAGCTCTCTTACACTCTTCATGAATAATTCTTGGGCATGTTGTGAAGGTGTTGCAACCGCTTGTGCAAAATGCATGTACTTTAGATTTTCTATGGCCCACAATACAACAAAAGGGTGCACTGGTAAGAAAAAGCTATCCTAGTCTAAGCGTGCGTTGTACCCGCTATGATTGGTTCTTGCAACCTTCTGGGTGATCAACCACATAAGAGTATGATTTTGGATAAACTTTGTACTCATTGACGAAAGGATTTATAAGATTTACACTGCTGTAACAAATACACCAAAACTTGTAATATAGTGCCTACAAATGAGTTGGCAAATGTTGAGAGGATGGTAGCATATCGGACTAAACCTTCAATGAAGGAAATTTATGAAGACTTAACTAGACTACAAGGCAGAGCTAAAGATATATTGTCTAGAAGTCATTCTCTACATCCGGTTAAGGTAAATAATTCATCTTAAATTGCCAATATTTTATATTAATAGATTTTTTTAAATTTCAATTTAAATATCTACAAAATCATTTTTTTTAATTTAAAAAAACTTAATTTAATTTAAATTTTTAAACAACATTTTTTGAAGACATTGTTGTGTTTTGTTGTGTAGTGTGCGTTGTGGGATTTTGCTAGAGGGTGTACGGATTTTGGAAATTCCCATCTTGCTATTAATGTTGATATATTTTATGAAGCAGATCTTGGAATTTTTAAGACACTTATGGACATTGTGATCAGTGTCTTTAAAGAGCTTAGAGAAGATCCTCTTCCAATCTTAGATGAGCTTAGACTTGCTACAATTAAACTTTGTAGTCAATTTTTTTTCAATTTTGAATGTCTGGCACTGACAAGGGTGGGTATTTATGCTCAAATGCAAACTTTGCTGCCTTCAAGCACCGTTCCATTATGTAGGTATGTTTCTTCAACAATAGTAATGCATTTTTAGAAAATCATAACCTTCTTTATTATTTTCCTGCAAAAATTTGAAATGGAAACATGTATTTAAAATATGAAATGATAAATGATAATTGTAATATTTTTACTAACAAGTATCCACTTTTCAGATGATCGTGTACTGTTTAGTGGGATTATTGCCAACCTTTGTAATCAAAACCATTGTCAATTATTTACAATGGTATGAAATTGTTTATCCTTCTAAGGAATTCACAAAGCACACTTTAAATGTAATGGATGAATATATGAAAAGGTGTGTTTGTGAACTTCACATCTTGTGTATAATAGAATTGATTTTAACAATTTATTCTTAAACTGAAAGATTGCAAAGTTGAAGAGATGAGTTAATTTTTTTTTAATTTTTTTTGTTTTACAGGGTGTACATTCATTTACAACAAATTTGTATAGGTGGCAGAAGTCTGGTTTTAAGATTATCAAGGTTCACAATATGATACATTATTCGGCTTCAATTCGTCGCTTTAGAGCTCCTATGGAATATAATTCTAACATGTACAAACATCTTCACATAGCGCTAATGAAAATTCCATATCGCGCTAGCAATAAAAGAGAGTATATGGAATACATAATAAAACACAACAGACAATTGGAAGCCTTAAGACGCAATGCTGTGGAGATGGATGGATTTTGGCCTCCTATTGGAAATAATAAAGCATTGGAGAAGGTATACTTATCTAACTTTCTTTAAGAACTATCTATAATGTTGATTTTGTAGGGATAAGCAAGTGGAAGTACTTTTTATTCATTCAAAATGTAATTGTCAAGATAATTTTTTTATTTTCCTGTAATTCACAGGCTTCGAAAAGTGGAACTCATACCTTAGCCGGGTTCCAAGGAAGTTTATCTACAACAATTTTAAATACTCAATTTAATGTGAATTATCTTTTGGATAAACCAAAGTTACATATTATCCTAATGGTCCAAGAGGAGGTTCTTATTCATTTGAAGCAATGCTTGGATATTTATACAGATCAACATGGATGAAGAAAGCTCAGGTATGTTTACAATGCAAAAAACTATTTTAATAATTTTTTTAATAAATTAATTAATATTTTTAAAGGGTTGTTATTTAATAAATTAATTAATATTTTTAAAGGGTTGTTATTTTGTGATTGCAGACTATGCAAATTTATAGGTTTTGACATTATTTCCTGGTATGGTTCCAAAGTATGGAGATATATCTATGTTCACACGTGCAACGCCAAACTTTTTAGGGAGAAAATGGTTTGGTAGTGTTTCCATTCAAAGTGAAGACGATGTTGACAGTGAATATTACGGACAACTCCGCCTCCTCTTTTGATGCAACATGGTAGGAGAACATGACAAAACTCTAAGCAAAGACTTGTGTTTGGTATGTATATACGAGCATGATCAATTTGATAAGTTATTGAATAGCAATGAACTAAAATGACGTGGAAATAACAGTACTTCATATGTTGTTGTAGAAATAGGTTCAATTCTAAAGGTTGTTTAAATTTTGCCAAATTTTCAGAGAGATGATCATTTCTTTGTAAATGCTTATAAATTTTAAAACAACATGTTCATTCTGTACCTTTGTACTCAATCATACAATAGTAGGAATCACAAAAATTAATAACAATTATGGTATCTCAAATTATATATTTATAATGCACCATTTTATTCAATGAACATTATAAAACATCACTCACTTAAATGATATTTGTTAAAAAGAATCCTTGGAACAATAAGAACAAAATACTAATTGAAACAGTATTGCAACCTTTGCAATTATTACAACACTCATTATTAGCATTTAAAACAAAATGTATTGCTGCAATATGCTATATGACTTTAATAATGCAACAAGACTACCGATTGAAATAGTACTGAACTCTATCAAACTGCCACAATACTACAGCAAGACCCTTGCAATACTGCCTACGCACTACGCTGTGTACTACTCGCAGAAGTACTGTTGCAACCAAAACCCATTCTTCTTGTTACAAAGCTCAGACAAAAGGGGAAAATAAAAATAGAAAGTGTATAGCCTTCTTCGGGCTGCTCTTATTTATTGCCTCATGGTTGGTAACTTCAAGGCCCTTTGGATGATAACATAGAGAGATTAACTACATGACTTACTCACTGTTCTACTCTACTTCAATCTAAGACACCCGGGAGTTGCATGTCGGTGCTACCGAGGTCGCATTCTTCTAGAACCTTCAATAGAACCATTCTAACACTCCTCCTTGACTTAGGGGCACCTCATTAAAAACTCACCTTCGAAGAAAAATCCTAGTGGGGAAAACTCTCAGGTGAGAAAAGAGTATGTCTTCTAAAATTGGTCAAATGCTATGTTGAGTCTTGTATGAGTGCCAAGTGGCAAGGTGAATCAAAACTTTGACCGCGGCGAGGTAACGCTGCTTATCAACTTCTTCCTCCTCCTCCTTGCAAGGTCGATAAGGATCCTCTCTAGTCTTACTTCGGCCAATCATCAATGTTGATATGGGATTGCAATTTGTCATGCTGAAGTGCTTCAATTTCTTCGCATAAGCCTCGTGATGAAGAAGAATTCTCCTGTCGGAGAGGTGATGAACCTGCAAGCCTAGACAGAAGCTAGTCCAACCGACATACATTGGCAAGATAACATAAGTTACATAACCAATATCCTTACGAAGTACAAAGATGAAAGGAAGAGTTGTGTGACAAGTGAACCCGTGAGCTGTGAGAAAGCGTCGAAGATGATGATACCATGCTTTTTCCGCTTGTATAAGTCTATTAAACTCTTTCCGGAGCTTTAGGCATGTGAATTTTCCGGGCTGGGGAGTTGGGCGCATTGTAGCTGCCGAAATCAATACTTCATAAAGTCCAGTAGCACCTTCTTGTACCATGGCAAGCAAATGCGCTCCTTTACGGAGACCTAGCGCCCTTTCATCATCACCTTCCCCTTGGGTGAAGGCATGGATCCCATTTGCATGCAAATCCCACTAGCTGATCAGGCTACGGGATGCGGCTGGAACATACATGGCTCTTTCACACCTGAGGGGGAATCCACCGGGCAATACTATTGTTGCCCGGCCCTCACAGAACTTAAAGTTCCGTCTTCCGGAAATAGTAATGATATTACACTCTTGCCAGGGTCCCTCCAAGCAATTGGCCTCAAAGAACTGGGGATCTTGAAAAATAGAATGAGTAGATGCGTTGTCTAGAAGTGCTATGTTAGACCGTGAACTTATACTAGAAAGACAGACCATATAATTTTTGATGTCATTGAAAGAGGGTACATCCAGAGTGTGAACTTCTCTCTTCTCCTCTTTCATTTTCTGTAATTCCCTGTACATTTCAACAAAGTACTCGAGGGTATGACATCCTCTAGCAAAATAACCATGTCTTCTACATCGGTGACACGTATCTCTAGTGGGACTAGTTCTAGAAGACTGACTAGACTCACTCTTATAGCGCTGATGATATTCATGGTTGTTGTGATACCTAGAATAGTCCCAACCCTCATTATAATAGCGTTGATTGGACTGATATCGGTGGTCTTCTCTTCTTGAGGAATATCGACCATCACGCCCTCTGCCACGACCTTTTGTACCTCGGGGTTGACGTTTGGCTGCTTCAATGCTATGAGTTTCACGTTATGGCTCCTTCTTGGCAGGAACAGTTGATGGTTCTCGAATTGTGGGCTTCTGAGTGGAATGAATCTCCCGGACAGGTCGTTCTTTCGCATTCTTCAATCGAACTAACTGTTTCTTCTCAGCTTGATACAAATGAGTCATGAGGTCAGAATGACACTTATAATTCATATTGTCATATTGCTGAGCAAGAACAGAACTAGCAGGATGAAAGGTTGAGAGTGTCTTATCAATAAGCTGCTCCTCGGTGATCACGTCCCCACATAGACGGAGTTGTGCAAGAATGCGGTGCATTTCTGCATCATAGGGCCTTCAAGTTTGGAAAATCAATCACACGCAACCTATACCAATCAGTGCGTGCCTATGGCAAAAAGAGAGTCTTCTCATGTCGGAAACGAGTTTGCAATTGCTTCCATAACTCCGTCGGGTCGTTGATCTGAATGTACTGTGATTGCAATGAAGCATCAATGTGAGAACTAATTATCATCAAAGCCTGATGCTTCCAAGAACTTGGAAGCGCAGCCGATGTCTGAGCGTTCAAAACTCCGTCCAATTCCTCTGCACATAGGAAGGTAGTCATTTCATTAGACCATTCCAAAAAGTTAGTGCCATCAGCCGCCAAAGGGTCGAACAAAAGAGTTTTGATCTTGGCTTCGGTTTTAGCCATGACGAAGGAAAGAGCTCCTCAAGAGCTGGCCCACTCGGAAACTTGTCAATTCCTGGGAGGGACACGGCCACACGAATTGCTCCAACTTCTGTATGATAGAAACCTTCGTTACACGGTTAGTGAGTTCCGATGTTACCTAGGGAAGATATAAAAATCAATTCCTCGAAACAAAATTCAAAAACCAAAAGTTGAAATAAAATCTGAGTGAGGGAAAATAAGTCACTCCAGGTTGTGGCTGAAATCGTTTGTCTTGCGGTCTGCTTGCAGTCCTCTTGCTTGCAATATTAATGGAAAAACCAAGGGTGATGGAAAAACCAAGGTTGATGGAAAAACCAAGGCTGATGGTAAAACCAAGGTGAAAAATTGTAGAGCAGAAACAAATGGGAAAAATTGTAAACTTAGACTAGAACAAATGGAAAAAACTATAGAGCAAACTTGAAACTGCAAACTTAAAACTTGAAGCAAATATAGCAGAACCAATTAGCAAACAATAAACCAAATCTCCAAACTGATAACCAAACCAGTCAGCAAACTAGTTAGTAAATAAATAAACTAGATAAACCATAGTAAAACAATAAACCAAAGCTATGCTCAGAATAAAAAACTGAGCAAAAATTGAAAATCAACAAATTACGCAATAAATAAATCAACAATTGAGAGAGCAAATCACCAAATGAGAAAGTAAATTAGGAAAAAAAACCAAAAAGCAAATCAGCCAATTAAACAAATAAAATAATAGTGACCAAGAAAGAGAAACAGTGAGAAATAGTGAGAGTGTGAGAAACAATGAGCAATAGTAAACAAATCAAGAGCATCTCGTGCTGATAACGTATTACAAAGCTCAGACAAAAGGGAAAAATGAAAATAGAAAGTGTATAGCCTTTCTCAGGCTGCTCTTATTTATTGCCTCATGGTTGGTAACTTCAAGGCCCTTTAGATGATAATATAGAGAGATTAACTGTGACTTACTTACTCTTCTACTCTACTTCAATCTAAGACACCCGGGAGTTGCATGTCGGTGCTACCGAGGTCGCACCCTTCTAGAACCTTTCTAGAACCTTTCTAACACTTCTGATGATACTGAAAAGATAGTCCATTCCATTCTTCATCATCTAAGTCGTACAACATTTTCAATTTACATGTACGCTTGATAAGTTAAATTCACCAAAAACATTTGACCTCAACATTTTACACACTTTTGTCGTTGTTAAAAAAGTTTTTAAAGAAAATACTTAATGCCATAGGCATCGAACAAAATCTTAGAGGGTCCGGGTCCGGGTCAATCTCGAATGTAGAATTGAACGCCCAATGTTTTTCCACTCAGTCTGAAACAAACTACTGAAGCAAATGGCCACGAAATCACTCTGCCTATCGACTTGATAGCCAGCTCATTCTATCTCCTGTGTCCCTTGTAAGTGATTTGAGGAAAGTGAAATTCCTAGAGATTACGCCCTTTTTTTTGGCCATTTGCTAAGCCATTTTGGTCCTCAGCTGAAGCATTTGAGCCGAATGATGCAAGAACTGAACATCACAAAACAATAGCTCATTGTCTTGTGCAATGAAGAGAATGCAGTAACAAAGCGGTGAGAAGAACTGTAACAGCATTTCAATGATTGATCTCAATGCTGACAACAATCCTGTTCATCTTGCTTTCTTGTTCATATTGTTCATCTTGCTGTTCTTCTGGAGGCGACGTTATTGAGGAAAGTTTGGAGTCTCCACTCAATATACCTCGACCACCTTCCTAAACCGCTTGAATGTCGAAGAAGGCTGGCGTTTACGCTTGCAAATCGATTGCCCAGCGTCCTTGCAGCATTCATCACCTTGCTCGTTAGCACTACTTGGTGGTTTAATTACCATCTGCTCCTTTGGAAGACCCAACCCCTGGGCATCACTGCTCAATTGAGCTCTGAAACTTTCAGGCACTACGGGAAGAGCTTGCACAGCGCGCAGCTTAATGCCTCCATTGCCGTTTAAAGATGGCTTCGGCAGCTGCTTCTTCAAAGAATCACCCATAACTCCATTGCTCACACGCCCTTTACTCTTCTCAACCACTTGTGTATCCCTTACCACTGTGAAGTCTCCGTTCTGGTCAGTCGATGGTTTTGGCACATCAGCTACAGGAGAAGTACTCTGAACGCCCTTCGGCTTCTCATTCAGTTGTGAAGATTTTTGCCGTGCATTCACGCTCTGCTTTAGACTTTTAGACAGCTTACCGCGTGCAGAAGCTCCAGATTTTGCCCGATTGCTGGACACTGCTATTTTCTCATTCAATCTACATCGGTCACTGCCACTCGGCTCTGACGGCTTCTTCACAATCCCATCACCATGACATGGTGCTTTCGGAACAGGAGATTCATCAAAATAGTTCCCCATCCGCTCTTCAGTGGCAGAACCTGCACCCAGGGTAGCTCCATGACTGACCACCATCTCTGAAAGCTTCCTCTTCACCCCACCTTGGGCACTCTCACTCCCAGACGGTTTAGGAGTCTTAGCTTCAGCACGCTTGAGATACTCCTCTAACCAGTCTTTATCAGATTTCAAGTTACCTCCACCGAAAGATCCCACATTGCTTGCACCTTTCCGCTTCTCTACCACAGTTTTGATCTCCTTCCCTTTCGGTGGCTTTCGTACATGATCAACGTTGGGACTAATATCATTAAACACATGGTTCCCACTACTTTCAGGCGTCTCACTGCTCTTCGAAGCTGTTTTCTGCACGTCCCTGTCTTGTATGGAACTCGGTGCATCAGTGACTGTGTTGCCAAATCCACGAAACTCACCCTCCCCTCGAGGTCGCTTACGCTTGGGCACATGACACACCTCAGCCATGAAATCGCTCGCCCGCTTCTGCATTGCCTGAAACTCTGCTTCGATTTCATCACCATTAACTGATGTGGGCTCAGACACCCGCTCTTGTTCAGATGGAGCAGAACCTCGCAAAACATCAGCCTCTTTCAGATTTCTAGGCTCGGTCATAGGAGTATCAGTTGTAGGAGCCTTCATCATAGGAGTCTTGGTCACAGGATCCTCGATCTTGTGAGACTTGGTCACAGAATCCTCTACCTTAGGAGCCTCGGGCACATGATTCTCGGCCTTAGGAGCCTCGGTAACAGGATTATCGATCATAGGATCCTTGCTTATAGGAACCGTGGTCGTAGGTACCTCGGTAACCGTGGACCCGGTGCCAGGGGCCCCGGTCGTGGGGACCTCGGTTGTAGGGGCTTCGGTCAGGCGCTTGTAATGGACACGAACAGAGGCAAAACCGTGGGGTGGGCCTTCGAGGGGTGGACGAACATACAATTCCCAGCCTTCGCATATAATAGTTGCAAATTTTTGCTCAACATACATGTAGTTGAGGAACTTGCACCATTCACTTTCGGGGCTGTACTTGTAGTTTGCTTTGTACAGCTCAAAGAAGGGTAATCCCACACAGAGTTGATGTCTTGTAAGGTCCAGCTTCATAAACTTTTTGTTAACTTGAACTACTTCTTGCCTGCACACAATCAAAGGTCATCAGAAAAGACATACGTACTAGTTGTGATGAAGGACAGGATTCAGGAATGAGTCGATAAGTGAAAGGGCAGCAGGATTTCAGTATTAGTTATCTTTCAGTAGGTCTAAATTTACAGATTTAACTTAAGTGCACACAAGAAATAAATTTCTTTTCACTCATATTGAAGCTGAAAAGTAAAAGTGAAATTGATAAAAATAAAAAATAAAAAGTAAAATTGTTGCTAAATTAAAAAAAGTTGATTACATGGAATACTTCAAATTATAGATTATGGCCATTGACTTTGGCTACTTTATAATTTACGATTGAATAGAATTAGTCCAAAATACATTTAAGCAAAAAATTAGTTGAATTAATACTTTTAGATTCAATTAAAACCCTGGAGTGAGAAAGTTATTCCATGTAGTAGGTCAAAGTAGTTTAACTCGCAAATTAGTTGAAAGACTGAATGAAAAAAAAAAAAAAAAAAAAAAAAAAAAAAAAAAAAAAAAACATTATATAACACAACAAATTAAGGTTTCAAATTTGAAAAACTATCCGCATTTCATACACCATATATAAAAGCAATCGGCGTTTTATTTGCCATATTGCGTTTAATGAAATAATCTTTTTTACTACTTATTGTGCAATACAGCTCGGTTTGTCTCACTCGATTGTTGTCTAAAACTTTATCAAGACAAATCGATTGTTCTGTGTAAGAATCTGTCACGACAACAAATCGATTGTTTAGACAACAAATCGATTGTTCGAACAACAAATCGATTGTTTGAACAACAAATCGATTGTTTGAACAACAAATTGATTGTTCGGACAACAAATCAGTTGTTCAGACAACAAATCGATTGTTCAAATAACAAATCGATTGATCTGCATAAGAATATCACACAGACAAATCGATTATTCTGTGCAAGAATCTGTCAAACAGACAAATCGATTGTTCTTTGTAAGATTCTTTCGCACAAACAAATCGATTGTTCTTTGTAAGATTCTGTCAAGGAGAAAAAATCGATTGTTCCATACAAGATTCTGTCAAAAAGACAAATCCATTATTTTTTGCAGGAATTAGTTGAGGAGACAAACCGAGCTGCGATCAATGTTCTCAACGGCACAAGTCCCACTAGTTATCATACATCCAACGAGAATTTCATTGTTCTCAAAAAGAGTATTTTATCATTTTTCGACGAAAAGCACTATTCGATCCAAAGCCATTTTCAAACGGAAAACCAAACAAACATAAAATCCAAACGTGTTCATAATCCAAGCATAGATTGACCCTCTCATCTAAACCATATCACATCATTGCAAAAGTAATAATACTCTTTAATTAAGAAGAGATAGCACCCAAGACAAATGAAACTTACAATGGTACAGGTAGAGGTGGGTGGGATGTCACTTTTGCAATGCGTTTGAGCTCATTTTGGTGGTTCTCCATGGCTAGTACTCCCTTCCAATCTGGATGGCTCACTGTAAAATATTCACAACCATAATGAGTAGAAGACCCAACAATTACAAGATTAAGAATGTATCCACACCTCACACCATAAACATGGAGTGCATCCTCTTACACTATGGATGTGGAGCGCAATATTGCACACCTTGCATGTGGAGTGCAACATCTCCCATCATGGATGTGAAGACGAAGCCCAACCACATGCCATGCATGTGGGGACGAAGCCCAACTACATGCCATGGATTTGGAACACGACATTGTGCCATGGATGTGGGGACGAAGCCCAACTACATGCCATGGATTTGGAACACGACATTGTGCCATGGATGTAGAGCACAAGATCACGCCATGGATGTGGGGCACGACATCACACCATGGATGTGGGGTGCGACATCACGCCATGAATGTGGGGCACGACATCACACCATGGATGTGGAGCGCGACATCACGCCATGGATGTGGAGCTCGACATCACGCCATGGATGTGGAGCGCCACATCACACCATGGATGTGGAGCGCAACATCACACCATAAATAAGCACAATCTCGTACCATAGTCATGACGTATAGATTTCATACCATGGTAGCACAAAACAATTTTCACACCATGGTCATGGAGCCCAATATCCTACACCATGGCGATAACCCACACCATGGCACTAAAGCCCAATATCCCACACCATAGTTATGATGCACAATTTCTCTTTGGGTTTTTTTTGAAGGAGCCCATATCACATAAGCCCACAATGCACACTTTGACAACCTTATTGTTCACCAACTATTTGCATTCTATGTATCAAATAAAAGCTCCACGAGACTCCAACCCGGCTTGTTTTAAGTTACCTGGTGGTAGTGTTTCTTCTTCCTTTATCGCTCTAGGGTGCCTTCTCGGGTCCTTGTCCAGAACTCGTTTCGGAGAGAGCTTGCTCATGAATCCCATCGCGCCTAAATCCGGAGCCATCACAATAATTCAGAACATCTTCGATAATACAAAGTGCGCTTAAACACATACGGACGATCCTCCTTAAATATATAACAAAGATATATAACAAAGAAACCCCTTCCAGCACTCTTATACATGTTGCTTGCGCCCTAAGTTTGTCAAGGTAAAAGTGAAGTCCACACATACATAACTAAAAGAGAAACAGTCACTTTAGTAGAGATGTAAAAGCTTAAGGACGGCACAGCCGAGGAGCAAAAACACTTGATCTCAACAAATCAGACAGTTCAACTGATTGTTGGTTCATATCAGGAGCATTGGCATTACAGAGTTCGAAACAATTCTACAACGCAGAAACTCTACGAGCTAGACGATGGCTATTTCTGGAGTCAAATTTTACTTTAAAAAATCGAAGAAAAGAAACTGAAAATAACTATGCGACGGCCAACGTCAACCAAGAGTATTCTGAGGTGTTACCAGATAAGCCACGAAGAACGAGTTCGCACGCGCCGCTCTAAAAAAATCCCCAATGAGTACTCCAATCGCGTGCTTTTGGAGTCAAGAGCCTCAATGAGCACGTAGAGTTCAGGAAATAGTCTCACCCTAAACCCTAAACCCACTCACCTCAAACATCCCAAACACTAGCTCAACACCAAAGACCAACACCGCCACCTAATTACACAGCAGAAGAAACAAAACGATCCGAAGCTTTCCACCGAAACACAACCGCACCCAACGTATTCGCCTAGCTTCCTCACGTCCTCAAAACCCACAGCGCCGCCCAGGGCGATTTCCCTTGTCTCTCACCAGCTACTGCGTACTTCCGCGCTAGAGTACACCCATACACCAAAATCCAAGCTAAACCAACCGTCCATGCATCCCACAGCATGGAATCCAAATATGCAACAATACGCTTAATTTCTACCAGCGCAGCATCAGCACACTCTCTTCAGCTCAGAGCGAAACTCCGATCTCAAACCTGAGCAGAGACAAAATCTGTGCAGCCTCTCGTCGCCTAACTAGCTATAGTAACGGCATTCGAAAAACTCGCATGGGAGACAGTCATCCAACCTAGATATTAGTTACTGCACGAAACTCGTCACGATGAAACTGTAATATCAACTTGGATGCATGAGTTACCTTGAAATCAGTCGACGACGTCCCACCCGATCCCAGCAACTTGGACCATTACGTGGGAGCCAAGATGCAGGCAACGTTCCAGAGCTGGAGTGGAGTGGAGTCCAAGTGTGTGAAAACGTGGTTGTGCGTTGTGCAGATGAGTATTTGTGGACTTGCAGAGGCGGCGGAGACTTAAATGCTTGACTCGGGGGTTGGATTGCAAGCCTGGCGTGGCTGGCAAGGTTTCCATGCCTTCTTTCCCCCCTGCGTTCCCTTAATCCCAATCCCGAACCCCCGAGTCCCCTCTCGTCACCACTCACAGTTCCCGACGCCCCCTACACACCCCGCCATATGGCCCCGAGAGCCTTAAGTGCTGTCCAGCAATGGAGCCCCCGCGGAGCAATCACTTGGAGCAGGGCGTCCTTGACGGCGCTAGCGAGCTGAGGTGGCGATGGCGAGGCCGGCGTGCCATTCCCTTGGGCATGCTGCAAGAGACGCTCCCTGCCCCGAGCGTTTTGGTCTTGCAAGTCTAATCACGATATTATGCTATTAATGCAATCACAAAAGCAGCTGTGTGTGTGTGCGATGACGGAACTTGCCGAAATATCTGGAATGGACTTGGTAGTCCGTAGTCCATAGCAGGTTCGCCCCAAAAATAATTCTTAAAAAAATAAACACAAAGTAAGAAAAACATGAAAACAAAAAACGAAAATAGAAGAAATTAGTTTTCGCAATATTTTGTTAATTCTAAACCATTTAAGGTGATTTTTCTGTCCTAGTATCGAATGATTACAGGAAACCCTAAACCTGCCTCTTAAACCAACAAAAGTCATCCAGGTTGGCTACGACAGAGTTTATCCAAGTCGGTTGTGATAGAGTTCATGCAGCCAGCTGGAAGATTGTCGGAGCCAGGGATGAAAACTGCGAAAAATGCTACTGGAGACTAAGAGAGGGAAGATTGAGAAATCTCCAGTTAACAATTGTTTAAGTTTTGTTTGACTGTGGAATTAAATGGCATTTAAAAACAACTTGTTTTCAAACTCATTTCGTCAATGATGTACACATGAGCTTTTGCGAAGTAAAATTTAGTTTACTGAGACCATACAAGTAGCCAGGAATTGGAAGTTGTTGCTGTACTTGACAATTGTCTTCTTGCTGCAGCGGTTGTTCCAGAAAGAAGAACTTTTTTTTCCAAGCCTTGCAGATAGTTTGTATAGTATTGAAAGTAAAAACTCTTTCCACTCACTAGTATACCTTTGGGAAAATGTATACCTTTTAGTGATGTGCTCTTCTTATAAAAAACTCGTTGTACATATGTCAATACAACTAACTCCATCTCTGCTCTAAAATTGTTATTGAAACAATCTTGTTGAAAAGTTCTAATTCCTTGAGAAAGCTCCTATCCAACAACCTTGTCTACTTTGCGAGTGTAATCCGGATTTAAATATAGATGTTTCTCAAGAACCTTATCTAACAAGTTCTCTTGTCTAATTTCATTGTTAAGATTTTTCTATGCATAACGAAGTACGTAGTCCTTAAATGAATTATCAATATTAAAAAGACAATCCTTAATTTTACATTCCGTAACATATGATTTTCATGCGTTTGATGATTTCATGATGTAGATTTTGTGAAACAAACGACTTTGTTGCTTATCAATAGAAAATTTCCAAGTTTGTCATTTCTTTGGACAATTTAACAAACATATTTGGTCTCCACCACTTTGAAAGCCTTGTAATACTCCTTAAAAGTATAGTTCTCAAAATTGATAGGTATAAAGATCGATTGGATGTAGGAAGAGTATCCTTGATGTTGAGTTTATTAACCTTTGAAGCATTTTTGGTGCTCGGGGGTCACTCTTTAGGAGGTGATGTATATCACGTGCGGCTAGAGGGAATATTTTAGGGGGTATTTTGATGGGCAGGACTAATTAAATGGACCCTTCAATGACCTAATTTTCTAATTGACCTTGTTTTTAGTGTCCATATCATTACTTGTAATTTCAAGAGGGGCCTAATTTTACAGTCCCTAAATTTATTGTAACAAAATAAAGTAAATACGAAAAGTGAATTTTAAAGGTTAAAGACAAAAATTTCACAGCCATGATACAAGGGTGCATAAAAACCAAGGTATCAATCAGATAGCAATTATACAAGGGTATCAATTAGACAACCATTATACAAGGGTGCATAAAAACCAGTGTATCAATTAGAGAATATGTTTAGACTGTGTTAAAACAAGAATTCACTATGCAATACATTCAGAGGTTACCACTGCTTCAGCTATGAGCACACACAATAAACAAAAACAGAACATGCATGCAAGACGATTGAAAACGATCCCAAAGAAATACATATGCATTAGGTAGTGCATTTACAAACACAATTTGCATACAATTTAGGGTTAGAACTGGGTTCTTAATACAAGACTATCCTACTGTACCAGTCGATACATCCTGGCAAAATTTGAGTACAGAACATATACTCCGAGAAGAGGCTACGCAGAAACTGATGCCATTGAACCAAAATTCACGAAGATAGCATTGATGTTCGAGTACAAGAAACCAACAAGTAAACCTACGGTGTCGACAGTTAGTTACACAGGGACGGGGTGACCCAGATGAGCTCCATTTTCTCCCTATCTGCGCCTTTGGACACCATGGCTTCCACCACCAACCTTCCAACAACTTCTGAACCAGCTTGTCCAGCTTCGAGAGGGATGCAGAGCTCCGACGACTTTGTGAGCTTGTACATGTTATCGTCAAACTTCGATACAACGAACTCGTCAGCACTGGTGGAATGTGGGAGTGTAGTTCGAGTGAGCTCGTACTCAGCTAAACGAACCGGTGCATACTCTATCCGCGTGGAGAGCATATCCTGCCATTCTTTACAGGTGGCTACAACAAAGGGTAACGTCCTCAGACTGGAAGCTTGTGCCTCGACGTCCTCTCAACGGTCACCATCGGCACAACAATTTCGAGCAAAGAACATGACTAGATGAGCAAACGGGAATTCCTCTACGCTAGTTGCTTTGGACTCGTAGAATGCACTGAGGTCTACCATGTTGTAACCATCACTCTGCTGCGTTTCTGTCATCTCTGCTAATCTAACCCCAGAGATTCCACAACTCGACTATTCGAACCCATTTTCCATACATCTCTGCAAAGATGGTAGAGTAATAATTTGCTTCAAAAAAATTCATTCCTCATATGATTATCCTAAGGGGTATTTTAGAAGAAAAAAAAATGAATATGGCCCATTATTTACCTCTATATATTATTTATAATTGAGTGTTAAGCCATTTGTACACTCTATATTGCCTAAAAGATATTTCTAAATTTTAGACACCATGATTTAATACCTCTCTATATTATGCCGCAAGTTGTTTAATAAAAAAAATTAAGTGACCCCCACGGGTTTTGGTGGCTTAGAATCTACATATATAACATCTTTACTTCTTCTGACAACTGTTATTACAAGACAAGTAATAGCAGCTTTGAATGGCGTTATTGACTTCCTTAATATTGTGGCTGCAATAAGCTCCAATTGAATTTCAAACACGTCTTCTAGACCCAAACGTTTTGTATTTCTTTTATCAAACTTTAGTGCACCAACATGCTATTTATTCATCGTATACTTCAGCAAGTCTAGTGGCCAAAATGATCATGTTATGCATTGAATATTCATGTGCGCTTCCCATATCAAGAGTAAAGGTCTATGATAAGAAAAACCATTTCAATCGCTATGCTTTGGCCTATAATATTCCCAACGTCTTATATACGCATTCACCTTGGCCTTTGTATTAAAATTAATCTCAAAAGGGAATCCATATTTGCATTTTTTTACTGCCTTTCAAGCACTTATCTACTTTAGAAGTATGTAGTTGCTTTCGCTTAACTAATTCAAACAGCCTCTTCTCAAATATATCATCTTCAGGCTCAATGTAACATTCCTCTACTTTGTCATACTTTGCACGGATGTACGCCATAATTTCATTACTGACACTTTGAACATCATCTTTGTGTAATCAAAAAACGATGTGAGCATGCAACGAGATTCCTTCTTAGACCTCATATCAAATCACATAATGTTCAACTTGTTCTAGTAACTTGTTGCCTCGAATAATGTATGAATTTAAGAATTCCTTCACTCTTGCGTGAAACAAATACGTACATTTCACTGGACAATCTTTCTAAGAAAAGTTATGTCTTAGCTTTTGAATGATCTTTTCCAAGTCGTCAATATTGTCCCACCTTAGCACGGACGTCTCATTAGATGTCAACATGAAAATAAAATGCGGCAAATCGTACATTTCAATCATAGATTCATAGCCATTAGATCACTTAATTGACTTCTATGCCAACTAGGCGAGATTGTTACTGGCTCTCGCAAAGTGTATTTCACAAGCTCTCCTATGATATCTTTTGAGACATTGTAAGATTTCTTGTTTGAATCACTTAGTAGTCACTTATCCAAACACATTTGCCTCGTTGCGTGAATTAGCATCAGAGACTGCTTTATGTTGTACATCAACAAGTAAGGCTTGTAAAACGTGAATAGAGAGAACATACACTTCATCTCATACTTAAGGTACCCCTGCATTCAAATTCTACAATCATAGGCCCCGTTGCCACTCGGAAAGAGGCCTTGAAAACTATGCAAACTCTAAAGTAATGTTAGTGTTTCCTCTTTGCAAACCCTTCTTGTTAACAAATAATATTGAACAACGTCTTTCTCCTCTGTCTTTCATGCTTCCAACGACATAAAAGTCCTTTAATACAGATCTTTCACTATAGCTTCCAACATTCAGTAATAATGACAACTTTTCAACTTTTGCACCGTCTTCTTCTTTAAAAGATAACTTACTATTAGTGTCATGCGTGTCTAATATCGTTTGTATAATTTCTTGTGACAAAACGCATACTCAGATACTCCTATTGTTTGAGCTTTCAAAATTTGTTATATATTTATTAAACCAACGATTCTCGCAATTTCCCTCTATTATTGGTTGCAAATTGTCAAAAAATCCTTCCAAAAAGTCCTCTTCATCTATGCATCCACATCTTGATACTAAAAGACTATTCAACAAAATCAAGTCATTAATTTGTCTAGATACAAAATCAAACTTATTCTCCATTAAACACAATGATATATCCAAGAACTTTAATGATTGTACTTTTAAAGGTGCAACTTCAATATAGATGCCATATACTTCGGACTCACCATTACTATATACACGTTTTTTTTTTTTTTCTTGACTTCTTCCATTGTGGCACTTGTAACAAGCATCCATCCTCTATCTAGTTGAATCTATGGTATGTTTTGACATACGATAGTTGGCCAACCCATAACATGTACAACCTTCTTAAGGATTCTATCTACTATATTAATTGTATGTATATCGCATTTGAAATCGAAAGGTGTTGAGAGTGATTACTTCAAACATGCCACATGCCCTCATATTTGAAAATATAGATGAGAACTTCTACGTAAATGATTTCTCAAAATCTTACAGCCCTCACATCTACAAGTGCACGGTAGAAAGTCCAAATTAGATTAATCCATAACTTAAATTCTTATACTATTTTATTTCAAAAATGTTAGACCAATTCGCAATATAAAGGACTATATAAGAGTTGGTATTTATTTTATTATTGTCTACATTTATTTTACTTATTGCGTTTCAAACTAGAACTTCCTAGTTTAAACTTTTGTGTCATATGCACGTGAGCATTATTAACCCTAAAGGACAATTGTCCTGGAATGGGCGTTTTTCAAATTTGGGCAGGTTCCTAGAATTCCAATTTAATTCCTAAATCTTTGGAAAAAATAATGTAGGTAAGCATTTTGAAGAGGTTTGTGCAGAATTTTTTCATTCTTTTTAGAACATATTGAAAAAAAGTTACGGGGTTTTGAGTGTCAAAAGCTGCATTTAGCCAAACTTTGGGCAAGCTCACAGCCATTGTGAATGCAACAAATTCTGCCCAAAACTGCCCAAAATTGCCAAAATCTCCCAAAATCTGCCCAAACACGAAACTTTGAAATTCCACCAAAAATTGAGGTTTTGATATTTTTCAAAAATATGAATTTCTATGTATAGAGAAGGCAGTAGAGCATGTTCCCGTCGTTTGGATCTTTAATCCAAGAATTTTTCATATGCTATTTTTATTGTCAGAGAACAGCCTTTGTTTGTGAATTTCAATATACCCCCTAGCAGAAAATGATTTTTTTGGCAACCTTCCACAACTTTTTTGAATATAATTTTTTTAATACAATTAGCTAACTCAGTATTATTTGACGTGCATCAAAACCCCCAAAATCCATAATGCAAAAAAATGGTTTTTTGGGCCTTCAAAACTCTGTTGTTCCCTTTTTGCTCAGGGAAAAAAATTTGTTTTTCAACTTTGAACGTTACAATCTTGCAATTGGTGAGGAATGAGTGTGTAAGATTTGGTAGACATAGAAGTTAGCTACAAGATCTTACGGTTAGATGTACTAATTATGACCTCAACTTTGCAAAATCCACCTTGCTTTGAAGAGGGGCTGTTTTGAGGCAGTTTTGATGAAAAATTCCCTCAGAACTTTAGGGATTAACCACTACTTACGAGTGTAAGGTGCAGATCAAGTCTGGTGATTTTACATTCAAAACAACATGAAATATCCAAAACAACAAAACCTATAGTCTTCCACTTAATAAACCTCAAGGCGTCGTTAAAGCATCAACAAACATTATAATGTATGGAAAGATTATCTTTTAAGCCTTGCATCTTGCTTTTAAGAGGCAAAGAAAAAATATTAGTTCTTTGATCCTACAAATTGACTAATAATGGTTTTAGTTTAGTAAAGTATACTTTCCAATTAAATCAAAATTGATTTCTTCTGTATACTTCATTAATATAAAATACATTTATTTCAAACGAAGTTTATTAAAATATATCTAACTAGTATATTAATTGATGCGTAACAAATTATATCCCACCCAATGAACTAATATCTAGCCTTACACTGACGTCATATATGTGCACTCAATTAACCTTCAGCATCAAGTATACCAATCATCATGGACATTACATTGAGTGATGCTTGCATTGAGTTATGAGCTTCGATCGATTGTTAAAACACTTAAAGCTCAGCATTCACACATTACACACAAAAGCTAAATTTAACGACGTGAAAAAGTGTACTTATGTTTGATTGAAGGCCGGGGTCAACACCTTGTTTCACAATGCTACACCTTAACAAAGCTTCTCCTGCTTTGAACGTAGAATCAAGACTAAGGTTTTACTATCCTGAATTAAAGCGATTCTGGAAGAAAACTGGAATGCCCAACAGATGCAATGAACCCCTCACACCAGCCTAATTCCGATGCCTCGCAGAAGAAAGATAATATACAGTTTGAGATAAACCTGATATCCAATGCAGCTTCCGCCATTGAAACTTGATGAGCCCAGGTCCCATTAAAAATCCGCAATCCGCAATATAGAAAAAAAAAAACCTGAAAGCGATATGTTTTGAAAACCAAAACCATGCCAGTTGTAAAATGATGACATTCGCCAGAAACAGCTTCTATATCCAAATTTCAAAGGTCCAGAAGCTTTGCCAACGAGGCTGGTCAACTGGATTATGGTACAATCGTTCTAAACTTGAAATAAAAGCACAAAGAGGAAAAAGCTGGTTAGTGAAGAACAATTGTATGAGTAGAAGCAAGCAGCTACGATGATGGACTGAATAGTTACCCAACGTAAGGGCCTCTTATTGCACCTCAGAGACCACCATAATCTGCCTACATGAAGACGGATTCTATACAAGGAAATATGAAAAAGCCCTAAAACATAAGGTTCTCATTTGCGGTCGCTAGGACCTGATGGATCGCTTGAAAACATGTGCTTCACCCGTGATAAAATAGAATCCTGACTTGGGTCATACGGATGATCCTTCGATGGGATCTCAAGGATCGCTGGAAGTGGTTTAGAGTAGCTATCAATCATGAAGCGGATCATGTTTGCGATCTGCACCACAACAAAACATGAAGATTCTTAGCTACTCGCTGCATCCATACTGGACATAGCAGCAAGATATTACTATAACAAACTTAAGATTATATAAGGTATAACAAAGATGGGATTGACCTATTGAGTATCAATTTAGATCCAGTTCAAACGAATTCATAGCAACCAAAAAAAACGCAGGAGGAAACGAAGGGGGTCGATGCAACTGGCAGAAAAGAAACCCACGTATTGACTTATAAGGACAATCGCAACGTCCTCACGATTGGTGAATTCCTTAAAAGAGTCCTCAATTTGCTTCACAGTGGTCTCTGCAGGTAAGTGTAAAACGAACCGTAAGGCACCATCAATGCAGCCCGATACTCCAAAAATCTCACACATGTCACAACAGAAACTAGTCTCAAATCTTGAGAAGCTAGGTTTACGATATAAAAAATTTTAAGAATATGCAAGACGAAGAGAGCATAAAAGGAAAAAGCACACTAACAAAAGAAGCATAATCACATACGTTTTGAGTTCAATCTGACACTTACTATTGTCCACAACTAGATAGTTGGTTTTCCGTCGAAGGTCCACATTTCCAACCCCTGCTAGCAAAAATCCAGTCACGGTATCCTGCAGAAAAGCCATCCACATACACCTCAAATCCTGCCCATCTCAAACCAAATGACACCAAGAAGGACCCGATCTGTTCAATCCTCAACCACCAAGCTTATATTCTTCACCGAAACTCACCAACACAATTAAAACCAAATCCCAAATGCTCAGAAATTACTTCCTTAATTTCCGAAACATCACACTTCCAAAGAACCCGGAGCCACATGAAAAACGCAACAAAACAACAAAATCAAATCCAACCACCATCCAAACTGTGGAAACTCACATCTCACACCCCTAGATCCAACCAGCAGACCTAAAACGCCATCGCACACACTCTCCACTGAACCATCAACCTAAACCTCACAGCCAAAAACCCTCCCATCAACCAACCCTAAAATCCCTCCAGCCATGCCCACATCCCACTCTCCACATCATCACCCAAACACACAACCGATCCAGCAACACCACCTCCAGATCCATGGAAACCCTAACTTCGCCTCAAACCCCCCAAGCCCCAAACAAATCATGCAAATCTCCACTGCTGAGCTCCCACACCTCCAACACAAGAGACTCCAAACCCCAATCTGCACACCAACATGAGCATCGAATCCATGGAATGGTCTGTAGTCCAACACAAGCATCGGATCCATGGAATGAGAGCCACTAGAGCGAGAAGCCATGTGAGAAGGTGAGAGGTACCTCATCGGCGATGATGGCGATGAGCGATGAGCCGCGGGAAGTGGCTTGCGCTGCGACTCCTGCCATGGCGATGGAATTAAGTCGCTGCGGTCGCGGAGCTTTGCTTGCTGTTGCGAGAATTGATCTAGCGCCCTTCTTGTTGCCCCTTGCACACAATCGACTTGTCGTGGCTGATTTGGAGCAGCCAAATGGAATACCGATAGTGGGCCCAAACCCGTCACCTTATTATGAAGGAGTACATTTGGGTGGAGAGGAACTCGGGGTTTCGTAGATGTTGGTGGTTTTTGGGTTCCAAGACAGTTTGGGTTTCCATGTGGCCGCGGAGGGACGTTGTGGAGTTGGAAATTGATTAGCAGATTGGTTAGCAGGTTTAGTCAGACCTTGATAAGTGTTAGGGGTTGGCAGCATATTTTTAGTTAACAATTAGACACTAGTAATATGAACTCCCTTCGTCCCACGAAAATACCTTTGTTTGCTACAAAAATCTGTCCCTAAATAAGAGCATTTTTTCTAAATTTGGCCATCAAAGGCCATGCCTTGAATGCGAATGTCCTTTAGAGGCAACCGACATGTCCTTACACCGTAGCGTCACTTTGCCCATATGGGGGACCTTGTACTTATTTGTACCATCATATTTGATCACCTCAATCATACATTGCTATTGGGTTAAGAAGATGTTGCTTAGCTTTTTGGATTTCAGGTCCTCAAAGGCTTTCATTGTCGCACTGATCAATTCGTCAATCTCGGCCATCGACCGTTGATGCAGTAGGGACTGGATTGCACAAAAAAATCTCAAGTCAAGGACATTCATGCCCAGGCTCTTCGACGGCTAGTTTGCCAACTTGATGGTGAGACTATACTTAACCATCTCGTTCAACAATGTAGGATCATCGTGGCGAATATGCAGCTTGGCGTTGTCCTGCTCGATCATGACATCGGCTGTCGTCTTGCCTGCTTAGCCATTAGAGGAAGATTGGGGTCTCCAATGGGCCTTTGGTCGGAATCCGTGCCTGAAAATTAGGCCATGCCTGTGCACTTTACCTGCTGGCACCAATGGTGCCAGCAGGTCGCCAAATGCAGCCAGCTGTGCCAGCAGTTGGCATTTGGGGGGTCCAGCCAATCGCTTCCCTTCCCCACCCCACCCCCCCATTGGACAATACAAGCAGTAATGACACTGTCACCAACCGTGTGCCCACTGCTGTCACCCCATTGGACAGTACCGGATCCAGTTGTCAGCGGATCTTGTTGTCAGCGAATCGTGTTGTCAGCGGGGCGAATTTTGTTGTCAGCGGGCAGGATATCGATGAATGAGATTTCGAAGAGAAGTGTCAGCGGGCAGGAAGCTCACCTAATCCGGGCTGTCTTACAAGGCCCATTGGAGACCTGATTTTTTCCCTAATGCTCGAGGCCATTTTCCCCGGATGGCATACAAGACATGCTCAATCATCATCTTCAGCGTCTCGTCCTTGTTGATTGAGATAATACACTTGGTCTCCATTGTCTCGGCAAAGCTTTCATTGGCTGGGTCAAAGATAATGCACTTGGTCTCCATTGTCAAAGGCTTTCATTGGCTGGGTCGGGGTCGGGGTCAGGGTTGCAGGCCCTCCTGGTCCTCTTGCTGTTCCACTTGGCTGGCTCCTTGAAAATGAAAGGAAAGGTTGTCAATCTTGCCGTCAAACTTAGAGTTTTGGTGCGTGTTAAATCAAGAGACGGCGACGACCGCCCTGTACATCAACTTAGTAATGAATTTCTTACTCTTACAGGTTCGGTGTAGAAGTTCCTCGCTTGGTGCCAAATAGAAGCGGGCATTCTGCTTGGTCAGATAGAACCACTTCTCGTCGATGTGAATCATGTCCATCATATTATAGAACATAGAGAGGTTGTTTAGATCAAGCATGGAGAGGCAGAACTTGACTCTGGCCACCTTTTTCACGTTTGTGAAAAACTGCTTGATGGCGTTCATGTGAAGCACAATGTCTCCCGCTTTCACAACACGTTGGATAGTGTTTCTTACTACGCCTAAGGTAGTTGCAATCGATCGCATCTTCTTGCAATTTTCAGTCGGATGGCCTTGACTGCATGGACATCAACATTTTCCTTCTTGCGGCCTACGCGCTGTGCCTCGCGACTAAGGGCTCCCTAGATTGGGGGAGTGTAGAGGCTGCCCGATAGGGCCTTTGACCCGATCAAGAGGGCATGCGACCCCGACCCCGACCCGACCTAGCTAGCCCGACATAGGTCTTCCTCTCTTGCTCCCTCGTAGGCTCCCGCTCCCCGCTCGCTAGACCTCGCCCTCGCGGCCTTCCCCGCTGGCTTCTTTTGCTCCCGCTCGCTCCCTACCGGTTCCCCCCGTTCTGGCGAGTTTTTACTTCAACACCCGCTGTCGAGACCTGGGGTGCCGATTTTGGGATAATGTACTGTGTATTTATTTTCTCTTCCCCTCACAAAACTACAAGCATGTTTAGGGCTCCTCCTCTTTTTCCCTTCTTCTTCCACATTTGCGTCCTTACACTTTTTCCTCCTCCTCCTCAAGATACGTACAACTCTTTATGTACTTTTATTCTTTATTCAATTATGTAATGCATCTCTTTTCTTTTAACTCTACATAAATTTGTGCCTATTACTTTGCAATTCAAGATTGTCAAGGTTCTAATAATTTAGGGTTTAGCATATTTTCATTTGAATATTGTGTGCTAAATGGAGATTAGAGATGGTGTACGTGTAGATTTTGTGCCAAGCGTTGGCGTGAGAGATGAAAGAAGATGGAGATTCCATGGAGGATGATAATTTTTATTCCTCTGACTTTCAAGACAATTTAAGTGAGATGGAGGGGGTGGGATTTTTTCAAGGTGTGCACATAAGAAATTTAAGGTTTCAAGAAACTCATTTCTTGTCATCAAATGGAGAGTCCGATTTGGATGAGGAGGATGTTAGTGAGGAGATTTTAGAGCCTTAGGAGGAGGCGTTAGAGGATGGTGTGGAGCATATCAACATTGAAGGTCCAACACCTTCATCAATTTTTGAAGACATTCCCATTGAAACATTCCTCAAGTATGTGCACTTCAATCTTCAATCTCTTGCACTCATGATTGATTGCGTAAGAAGAGTATATTTTCCTTCATATCAACAAATTCATGAAGCAAATTCTTTCTTATGTCCCCTCTTCAACCTTCATGGGCCTTCCACACCAAAAATGAAGAATCTCTTACAATTGAGAGGTGGAAAAAACTTCAAGGAAGATTAAAAATTATAAAACTTTTAAGTGGATTTGTTTTATCCCCTTTGAATAACTCAAAAGTTAGGCACATTTTGCCAATAGAGTATTGGAGTTTCATTGTACATGGAGGACACATTGACAACAATGGGAAACATTTGTCACTCTCCATGACAACAAATGCCATTCGTATGCAATGGAGTACGGATAGCTATGTGGGAGGAATTCAATCTTCATTCATACAAAATTATAAGAACTCTTATGATGTATGCCAAGTGAATAAAATATAGGATGAGGTAGTGAAGTTTCCATTGGTAGACTTGAGTGCAACTCTAGATGCATAGTACACAAAGTACATTGTGCTAAGAAAGCGTTTGAAATGCCATATAAGGAAAACTAAAATCGTGACTCATTACGATTGTCATCGTGGAAAAAACAAAAGCCTCGTTTTCATGGGAGAACGGTTGATGTGAAGCCTATGGATGACAAGGGCTCTAGAAGGAATTAGTATTTCATATTAAAGGAAAAACTCAGAAATTATAAAAAAATTTAAAGCTTGTCTTTGTCAGTTTTGGAAATTGCCCTTGTAAAATTGGTAAATTTTTTGACTTTGGTCACTATGGAATTTGAATAGTAATTTAGTTATGAATATATTTCAATTTTTATTTTTTGAAAAAGATTTAATTTTAGACTGCCCATATTGGAAATAAAACCTAATATTTCTAGATGAAGGTTTTATTCATTAATCTTTTAATTAAATTTCAAATCTTATTTATAATATACTTTTAATTGAAACTCATTTACTCTTGGGTACCTTTTTACCTACTTAGAAACTTACAGCCTATAAAATATTCTATTAATTTTTAAGAGCATTATATAAATCAAATTAAAATTATAAAAGTAAAATATTATTTAATAGCCATGCAATAGATAATGTATGATTGAAACACACTAATAAAAGTTTTAATTAAGTTTTGATTAAATGAAAGGTTAAATAATAGGGTCTTCTTATGTGATTCTATTTTGATCTTAAATACCTATAAATGTTCGACAAGATTAATTCTCCAGAACAGTAAATTCTCAGACTCCTTAATAAGTTAAGTAGATTAAAAAAAAATCAAATTTGAAAAATAATGAATAGGAGAGCTTATTAGAATGCTTGCATTGGACCTTTGCGTATTGTTTTCCTTGTTCTAGTGTCCTAAGACAATAGTTGTTCATTATTTTCCTTGTCCTAGTGTGTTTTTCACAACCCTTCCACCTTCTCATTTTTATATTTTTCGTTTGGCTAACCTTGTCAACTTAGCTTAAGTAAATTTCCGGCGATTGAATGTACTCAAAATCCATGAATAATTGAACAATATCTTCATTTCTGTTAAATAAAAAATTGCAGTTGCTGGATTTCAACCTTCTAAACGTGCAGATTTTCAGAAATTGCAAGTATTTTTAGGATTTCACAAGAATAAACATATTACATGAAAATCAAAAAGGGCATAAAGAAAAAGATCAAATTCTAGAATATAACTTAAATAGAATATCATAGATACATGTATAATATTAATATGTAATTCTTTTAATGAAATATCTAACATAATCCAATGTCAATGATCCTCTTTCTACCACTTGATACCAACTTGAGCTTAGTGTAATATGTTGTTGGCACTTGTGTAAATCCCACATTTTGTCTAGTTGCATAATATGTAATATTCGACATCAAAGAAAAAACGGAACCATGTTGGGTCCGAAAGTATAGGCCATACTCCGGAAGAATAAAGTCGCCTTCAGTAGTCATGATTGTACCTATGTACTTCGTGATGTCCAAAAATCAACCAAGGAATTCCCAACCGTAATCTGAAGTATCGATGTGTGGCTAATTACAATAGTCTTGGGTGATTTCCATGCCTGAAAATGGAGTGGTGCCCATTCTACCTAGCCCTCGTGGAGTATCATACAGATCCAACAACGATTGGAGCTCTTTGGGAAATAATGCAGAGACATATTTCCAGAATTCCTCTACAAATATATCTCCAAATATCTTCATCTCAACTGCTTATGATATGATAACTTTCTCCTTTCTTTTGCTTTTGCTTCGGCTTCGGCTCCTGCTTCTTTTGTCGACGAACTATTGTATGAGCGTACCTGATATAATCATATAATACTCAATGATATATAAAATGATTAAGCAAAATAAATAGTAAAAAATAACATAAATGCATTTACTCACATTAAAAATGAATTGGCATAGCGATACACAATCATTGCCATCGGCGAAAAAAACTTATCCTCAAATTGTTCTACATATCCACCTCATCCCTACAGAGATTTGCGTTGGCGAAACATCTTTGAAGCAAGTCGTGAGAGTATGGCTTGAGTGATGAGTATTCCAACAACCTCTTCATTATGCAACACTACGACTTAGCCAATCAACTCAGTGTTGGATACTAAATAGTACTGAATACTAAATAGTCTTCAAAATCAAATTCTTTTATCTTAGATGGATTAAAGGTCAAATTCTTTTCAAAATTTACAACTACCTTGACGGAGAGAGAAATGTTTAACTCTCGTGAACAAAGGTCTTTAAAAATAGAAGAAGCCTCCTTTCCATAGACAATTCCTCGCTGCTTCTTCACATCTTTCACCTCCTCAAAAGTCCATGTGTTCTCCTATAGATACTACTCTACATTATGTTCTAAGGATAATCCTACCCTCATCAATGTTTTTATATGTTTGTTACCTTTATTAAGTTGCTCTACTTGTTCCAAAGAATTTAGAAAATTGGACCAAAGTGTACAAACAAATCGTACATTATGACTTGCCTCTACAAAATCTTGTTTTACTTTCTTCCCTGAAGTAGGTATCTTCTCCTCTTCTTGTCTTTTGCGATGCAAACAGTCAACTGCCACTCCAATTTTTTCTATCTCAACTCTCACAGTGGCATCTATGAATTTGGTTTCCATACCTTCAACCACATCATTGTTTTAGTATGGAGGGAGACAATGTTGACTTTTAAATGAAATTCTTGATGAATTTGTAAAGTAGATGCTTAAGAGTTTTAAATGTAACAAATTATGTCTCACTTGAAGTTAAGATTGAACAAAATTTAAGCCTAGTACTGAGTATACTTGCAAAATATAGTATTTACTAAGTCAAAATGCCAAATAATTGCTCTGATCCAAGAAAAAATGAACTTGTTGATCAAGTTATTCTTAAATAAATACAAAACATAGAATAGGCTACAATGATACTAGTTTCTTTGGTAAAATTAACAAATTATGAAATTTGTAAATCAAATCTAAAAATAAACCAATAATCATTCATTTTGGCGAAAAAAACACCATCTTTTGCAATTCTACTCAAATTCTACATTATGTAACTGTGAATTCCAAATGAAGGTTGAGGAGTCCATATGTCAAAGTGCTCAAACACCTTGCGTCATAGTAAACTTCAAGATATAATCTATGTTCATAGCAAGCATAATGGTTACACTCCAGGTTCCAATTTCCATCTTCTATTCCTACCGGTGTACTTTTATATCATAACATGGATTATGGAGAACTTGAAGTTCATGCTTCCACTAATAGTCATTGAAGCAATGTCGATTGAAGCTCAAGAGAGAACTTGGAGGTTGAACGTGCTACATATAGATTTTTTATGATAAAAAAAGAAGTGCAAATATTGGCATATTCTTTAAGATCAACGGTATTTAATTCTTTTTTCTATATTTCATTTTTTATGTGAAGTTATAAAATGCATTGAGTATTTAAAGTGTATTTTAATTTGTCATGTTTATGTTCTCATTTTTTAAAAATTCTTCATGCTTATCTTGTAAATTGTATTTAAATTTTTGATTAGGTGTGTGAAAATGCACTTTGGAAAAACGATTCGGATGCGGCACAAATTGAGATCATGAATTTACAAGCTCAAGGAAAGATTTTGTACTATCAATTGTATGCACTCCAGAATGTAGATCCTAAGAAGAGACCATTTGCGGTAATTATACAAGATGACTTTATGCAAAAATTGGTTCTACGGTTTTCAAGTAATAATTCATGGGCCTTGGATTCTACATTAAAAACAAATCAATATGATTTGCCTCTATGCGGCAATTGTACCAAACCAAGATGGAATTGGTATTCCGGTTTTTTACATGTTTTGTAACAAAGACGTTAAAGAGGGAAATGAAGGTCTTGCTATAGAGATAGCATTATCTCACGTGTTTGGATTTTTAAGAGAGGTTAGACCCTAAGCAATCATCATAGACAAACACAAGCCATGTTTGAATGCTATTCAAATAGTTATGAGCAATGATGCTCATTGTTGGATTTTTGAGGAGGGTACCAAAATACAAGTTGAAGGACAAGTTCTCTTGTGTCACTTCCATATCATGAAGGCATGAATTTAGAACTTGTTAACCAAGGTACCTAATGAGAACAAAAATTAGATGTGGAAAGCATTACATGTTTTAATGCTTTGCCCTAATGAAGACTATTTAGATGAGAATTTAACAAGATTTTTTGTTGAATGTGAACACATCCCAACCTTTGCCAAATACATGATTACCGGATGGGCCAGAATTAATTGTCTTTGAAGAAGGTTGTGGCCTTGATTTGGGAGGTTAGCTACTTATGGGGAAATGGATACAACTAACCATGTTGAAAGACATTAGGATTTGATTTAATACATCCTCCTACAAGGAAAAGTAAACCGGTCCCTTTAAGACCTTATAGTGGCAATTGTTGATAGTGCCAAGAATGGCACTTGTCACTAAAGAAAATTTGAGGTCCTGAGATGTCCAAATCCGAAATTGGAATATCCGGATTTTGTCAAAATAAAAATTGCCACGAAATTCCACCTTCATTGTGCCATGGTAGAGTATAAGGCAGTGACATCAGGTTTTCAATGGGTGGAAGCCAATTGCCAATACTGGTCCTGGATAATGCTTGTACAGTGAAAAGATAATCGAGTGTCCTTATTGGGAGTCGTGTGTACCTTGGTTTTGGAGTATTGGATGTCCTTGGTAAAGGTGTGTCCTTGGTGGCAACACCCACACACGTGCTAGGCAGTCTAGACAAGCAGTGGCGCCGGCATTCGATGAACCTTGATGTGACCATAGATGGTCAACGGTGATTTTGGGTGGGAAATGTGGGATGATCGGTTGTTTGAGTTTAGGAAGAATGAGCTTGCAACTATTGCTGTGATAGACAAACCTACATTATTGAGTTAATTCCGAATGACTCAACGTTTAAGTAAGTCTCTCATTTTTGTATATTATTTTCTGTTTATTTTATTGTATTTAAAAAAAAAATGTTCTCAACATGAAGCTATGTTCAAACATATTTTTTGATCTTGTAGATGACTCAAAACGATACATAAAGAGAGGGAATGACAAGGCTCATAAACGTTTATAGAAAGGAAGAGAACGAATTTTGAAGGCTTATCAATCTTGTCCTATGAATATCTTGATGGTTGTTGATGACGAGCATCTCGTCTTTCATGTCAAGAGTGAGACTTCTCGTAACCTATGGTATAGTGTTTCATTGAAATCACATTATTGTGATTGTCCCAATAGGATCTCCACTTGCAAGCACATACTTAGTGTACAATAGATTGTCAAGGTATTTTTTGAAGGATTTAAAGAGAATGAAGTGGTTGAGGAACCATTGCCTCCACAAATCAACATAAACGACATGGAGCTTATGACTCCAAGTCAACCGGATGTACCAAAGGAGAAGGCTCTTTCGATTGGTGTCATGCATGAGAGGGCGTTTTACATGGTACGTGAAATCGAATCACTATGTTAAGCAATTTTTTATGGTGACAATGAAGAAGAGGTGAAGCTAAAATTTCAAGCCCTTTAAGCTTGTTTTGGCACATTATTGGAGCCTTCTAACTTTGAAAGACCCAATACAATTACTCTTCCCCTCCGAGGTTCTATCGCTTCCATCCAACAGATAGTGAAGCCGCAATCAAACGAAAATGGGACATAAAAGAAACATAAGATTTTGGAAGTTAGTGAAACAAGTGCTCCACGCCTCTTTTGAAGCGTTCTTCACATGTGCTTAATCACGACCCAAGCAAAAAATGATGATTTTCCGTAAGCTTCCCAGAGTCACTTGTGACATGTGTGCTACAAAAACATTGATAGACGGAGGAGTAAATTCTATTTTTTGCAAAAGTTGCGACCATGTGATTTTTGTGAAGTAAAGTTTATGATTTGAGTTTTTTCATTGATTTTGTTATCACTTTGTAATTTTGCGTTTGTGTACTCTTTCATTATGAATTCCCTTATGATTCTCCATTATGATAATACATGATAAGACTTACTTAAATGTAGAAATTGAAGAGAAATAAAAAGAAAAGAGGGCTCTCGAAAAAAAAAGACTTAGTTTTTTTAGGGGGAAGAAGAAGGGAGGCCCCAAAGATGCTCACAGTTTTGTGAGGGGAGGAGAAAAAAAGTCCAAAGTATATCACCGCAATATCGGCACCGAAGTCTTAGGAGCGGGTATTGGGGTGGGAACTCGCGGGAATGAGGCGAACCGGTAGGGAGCGAGCGGGAACGAAGGAGGCCAGCGAGGAAGGCCACGATGGCGAGGTCCAGCCTACGATGAGCGGGAGCTCACGAGGGATTGCGAGCGGGAGACCCAGATCGGGTTGGCTAGGGGAGGTCGGGGTCGGGGTGGAGGTTGCAGGCCCTCCTGGTTGGGGTCGGGGTCGTAGGCCCTCCTGATCGGGGCAGAGGCCCTATTGGGTAGCCTCTGCGATCCCCCCCCCCCCCCCCCAAATTTGGGGAGCCCTTAGTCGCGAGGCCCGGCGTGCGTTTCGAGAAGTCACATCCAATACTAGGTTGCCAGCCAGTTTGGATTGCACGGCGGTATGCCACATGGTCGAAATTGTTTCACATGTGACATTGAAGAGGGTGGTGACGTCCGTCAAAGTGCCATGATGCAGGGTGATGGGGTTATTCGGGTCATGAACTTGCGTTAGAAGGTGATCTAGCATAGAGCGGCGCTAAGGGACTGTCAAGTTGGGCTTGATACGGTCAAGTTGGATGGTCAATGATTATCTTGATACTCGATTGAGTGGACGAGCAAGGAGGCTCCGGCAAGACAATCGCAATTTGGAAGAAGAGGCTTTGAAGTTCAGAGAAAGGCTACAGACATGAGAGGGACGATGAAGAACAAGATGAAGATTTGATTGAAAGAACATCAGAACATTGTTTATGATTGGAGTTGCAGCATTGCTAAAGACACCCATCTTTTGACATCTACTTCTTTTGGCTGAAACAATTGTCGTGAGGCGCTCTACTCATGTGCTTTGGAGGAACAATGTCAATGTCTAGTCCTCGTCTGGCTCCTCTTGACTTCTGATTTGGAAACTCAGTGGCAGTTCCATGAAACAAACTTGTTTTGAGACTGTTATTGTTCTGAATCAAATGCAGGTGGCTGTTGATCTACAAAGTACGGTCTACACAGAGAAGGAACGGTTTAGATCCAACGAAAATGCGATTGGCACTAGTGAATCCTCGCGTTTGAGAGCTAGGTATCATCACTACTAGGCACAAATGACTCATCAAGAGAAACATTGAGCACAACCCTAAAGTGTCTATAATGTCACTGAGCAAAATTCTTTCTACACAAAGTCTTGGTTACCTAATCAGAAAACATAGAGACAGTTCCAATAATTCATGAATAGTGAACAATTAAAGACTAGAGAGAAATGATACCAGAACGGAGATTGGAATATAATCAAAGCACTTTGTCTTAAGCATAGTACAAAATCTTAAGTCGAGACGTTGTGTCTCCTGAGTGAGAGCATGTTCGGTGATGACAGTAAGCTACTATTTTAGATTTGCAAAATTGCGGTATAAACCAGGAGAGATGAGGACTAGAAGTGTGTGGATTTGGACAATACTGCATTAAAACTACTTAGAAGGAACTGAAAGAAGGTGTAAGTGTGAGATCGACAACTAGTAGAGTGTGAAAATCGAGAAACCGAGTTCAACATTGTCGGGGAGGGCAACGATGATGCTAGATCTGGAAGTTGGGCAAGCGAGGCAACGATGTTTCAGTTCGATGTTTGGCGAGGGTAGTCTAGGCAATGTGCGGAGCCGGCAGCGAGAGCGTCTGAGGCGGAGAGAGCAGAGGCGGCGAGCACAAGGCTGGATCTGACTTGATCTGTTTGCCTGATTGGCAATATTGATTTAATTTCGGTGTTACTGTTCACACTTGACGCAGATTGCTACATACTTCATGACGTGTGGAATACTTCAAGTTTGACACGGTTCTTGGGACATGAGAAATAGAATTGCCCTTAAACCCGATATTATAAGCAAACAATGGTCTTTTAGTTAAGAAAGAACATACTGCTCCTAGAGACATGGCCATGGCGTCTACTCCATCACCGTTGCGAAGATTTAGATGAAAGGCCAGCACATTGGGAAGCTGGGCAGGGGCAGGGTGCGAGTTGTAGGTGTATGCCAGTGTGCAATCGCTTCATGCCAGAGCTTCCAAAACGTGCAGCCCTAAGTACCCTCATCCTCCGACCAGCAAAATCACCTTCCTCTTCTCCAGCTCCATAGCCGCTCGCTCTCTGTGGAACGCCACCCACAAACCCACAAACCAAGAGCCATTCCGTAGAGCTAACTCTCACGCTCTAATTTCCAGCCAGGAAGATGCATTACCTCACCTAATTCGCGCGAATCACAGATGGAGCTTCACACTTTCAAATTCTGGAGGCACACCATCTTCTCGCCCATCCTCTCTAATACCACGCCCTGGAACTGAGAACCGTACCCGGGTAAGCCAGATGATTCCGGGTATTATGAAATCAGGTCACTGCTCTCGAACTCATTTCCTCACAAGGCCATGATCGCCGCTTGCTCCGAAGCATTCAAGATTGCCGCATCTCGGAATCCTGTTCCGTAGCAGATTTCGGCACCTTCATCAGCTGCTGAGCGGCTCACTTAGGCTTGGATTTTAGAAGAGCAGAAGTTTGAGTTGGAATTACGGCGTCGCAGAGGAGTTTTCCTTCCAGAAGGGCCGAAGCGCACCTCATATTTCATTGTTTAGTGTGAAGTAGGTCGACAAAATGGTGAAGCTTCGAATGAACACCGCCGATGTGGCGGCCGAAGTGCGCTGTCTTCGGAGACTAATCGGCATGCGTTGTGCAAATGTTTACGATTTGACACCAAAAGTAAGCTCGAAGAATTTGCCTCTTTGTTTTCAATTGGTTTTCAATCGCAATCGTGCCTGGGATGTAAATGGTTTGCAATCTGGTGATCAGTAGAGCGAAGCGGTCTACTTTTCAGCTCAGTATACGATGTTAGCACGATTATAGCTTCTCCGAGTGGGAAATTGGTTGAATTTCATAAGCGTAGATGATTCCGACTTGCTACGATGTCAGTTCGCATCATTGTTCTAAGCTTGAGCTGGTTTTAGGCAATGGCTGTTCCTTCACACAGCATCTATACTTTCAATGCAAACCTTTGAAGGTTGAGAAGCATTGTCCATCTTTCAAATCGGAGCTGGTGGATATTACACTCATCCTGATTAGGGTTTAGATTCTAACTTCTGAGAGGGCTTTGCGGAGTTATAATTTTTTCTGCTGCAAATCTGTATGTGCAGACTTATGTTATCAAATTGTCCAAGAGTAGTGGAGTAACGGAGTCTGGTGAAAGCGAGAAGTCCTTGCTCCTCCTTGAAAGTGGTGTTCGATTTCACACAACTGAATTCGCCAGGTGAATCATAATAGCTATTCATCACTTTGTAAAGTGATTCATGCTTAAGAGGAGCCTTTGGTCCTAAGTTTCTCCGAGCTGTAATTCATCTGTCTCACGTGAAAGAGGGACTCGTCTTGTTTATTAATAAGGGCTAATTCATGGCAGGGACAAGAGTGCAACTCCGTCAGGGTTTACACTTAAACTTCGGAAACACATTCGTACTCGACGACTCGAAGATGTTCGCCAACTTGGCATCGATCGGGTATGTTCGTCATACATTGATGTTTCGGACTCGTTGTGCTCCTGCTTGGTATCTTAAGAAAATATGGTTCGCTTGGAACGTTTCAGGTGATCGATTTGCAATTTGGTATGGGCGAAGGTACTCACCATATCATCCTGGAGCTTTACGCACAAGGAAATATATTGTTAACGGATGGTGACTATAACGTTCTCACTTTACTTCGTACACACAGGTTTGTTTCTAGACGTTGGACTTTGTTTATCTATCTTTACTTGTTTCACTACCTGGGGTGTGGCTGGCACTTTCTGTCTGGGTCTTTTGCAAGTATCCTGATATTATGAGTAACGTGCTACGCCACAAGGTAGCTGATAAGCTGAAAATTAGGATTCACAAACCTACGGATATAGGAAGGCACGCTATGTTTGTGCCCAGAGTGTTTATCTTTGTGCATGCTTTTACTCTTGGTTTATTGGTATACTCGCAGGGATGAAGATAAGGGGTTAGTGATGATGGCAAAGCACGAGTATCCTGTCAATGCCTGCCGTTTGTTTGAGAGATTCTCTCGGGAGAAGTTAGAGGTTGCTATGAGGGAACAAAAAGCACCGGCAGAGGTGGAAGAAATGGCAGAGGCAAAGGAAGTAGTACCTGAAGAAGTTAAGAAGGGTAAAGGTAAAGCAGAGAAGGTTACCAAAGAAAAGAAAGTGAAAACTCCCTGGGGCAAGAAGGAAGACACTGGACGCACGCTGAAGTCTGTCTTAGCAGGGAGTCTTGGATACGGACCCGCACTTTGTGAACACATCGTTTTGGATTCAGGACTACAATCAGGAATGAAAGTATCCGTGGGGGTTGATGGGGTGTTAAGTATAAGCAACGAGGACATTTCTACTTTGATGGCAGCTATAACCAGATTCGAGGATTGGCTGCAGAGTGTGGTGAATGGAGATCGAATTTCTGAGGGATTTGTGTACATGCAGAAGAAGAAGATAGGAAAGAACAAGGGTGAACAACAGGAAGAGGATGAGAAGGTCAATATTATGGATGCATGAATTTTTTGTCATTCTTTATTCTGCTGCCTTCAAGTCATGTAGATGCAAGGGTGATAAATCTTGAAAGCATTTTTAGGGTGCTTGTTGATGTTGTGGCAGGTGTATGATGAATTTTCACCATTACATTTGAAGCAATTTGACGATCGACAGCTCGTGAAGATGGAAACGTATGATGCAGCTCTGGATGAGTTTTTCAGTAAAATTGAGGGGCAAAGGGCTGATCAGCAGCGAAAGGCTCAAGAAGACTCTGCCTTCTCAAAGCTTGATAAAATCCGTGCGGATCAGGTGTTTATGTAGTTCTTACTGTCAGATACGTTGGCTACTGTATGAGTCGTGCTTTTGCTTTAATGAATTGCACCTATGGTTTAGAGCACTTGCTCATAGAGTAATGTTTGGCATGTTTTACTTTGTACAGACGCAACGTGTGGAGGCACTTAAGCAGGAAGTTGATCAGACAGTGCGGATGGCGGAATTAATAGAGTACAACTTGGAAGATGTGGATAATGCTATTTTGGCTGTGCGATCCATTTTAGCAAGCGGAATGGACTGGAAAGATCTTACACGCATGATCAAAGAAGAAAAGAAGGCTGGAAATCCTGTGGCTGGCCTCATTCACAGTCTTCAGCTTGACAAGAATCAGATCACCTTGCTTTTGAGCAATAACCTGGACGATATGGATGACGATGAAAAAACCCAACCAGTTAACAAGGTGAGTGGATTATGAGTATGACAATGTCTTTTCCAATGTCCCACAGGGAAAAGTGTATTAAACACATAATTTGGTGTCTGCAGGTTGAAGTAGACATAGGAATTTCAGCCCATGCAAATGCCCGTCGCTGGTTCGATCAGAAAAAGAAACATGCTATCAAACAAGATAAGACAAAGGCAGCTCATGAAAAAGCGTTCAAGGCTGCTGAAAAGAAGACGCTTCAGCAACTGGCTCAGGTACTATCATGAGATATATGCATGTACGAGTTGCCTTAGATTATGTCTATGTGGGTGGCCCAGAGTTCTTGGTCGGTTAGGAGGAACCACTAACAATACTATCTCATCTTCATGGTGTTGTATCTGGAAGCGGCACTTTTGTTGAACACTAATTGCTAGTATAGTTCGGCATACGTCTTTGTTCACGATCATTTGTTACCCTTGGATCAGGCAAAGAGCGTTGCTGCAATTTCACACATGCGAAAAGTACACTGGTTTGAGAAGTTCAACTGGTTTGTGAGCAGCGAGAATTACCTGATCATCAGTGGTCGAGATGCACAACAGAACGAGCTCGTTGTGAAGCGTTACATGAAGAAAGGAGACTTGTATGTTCTCCACTTGATTCGTGTCGATTGAATTATGGCAGTAAAGCACTACTTACAATAAATCTTAAAAATCATGCACCATATAGAATGTGTGCGATGTATCTGACACTGTATCGGTGCTATGTGGGAAGATATGTGCATGCAGATTTACATGGAGCTTCAAGTACTGTAATTAAAAATCACAGTCCTGCGAATCCTATACCACCGCTTACTATCAACCAAGCTGGGATGTACACGGTAAGTAATGAAGCAAATTTCCGCATCGATTGAAAAAGCTTCCTTTATAGAGTCAAACCATACTGAAGTATACTCTGTGGCTTCCAATTGCTTCAGGTGTGCAGGAGTCAAGCGTGGGATAGCAAGATTGTGACTAGTGCGTGGTGGGTTGAGGCTCACCAAGTGAGCAAGACTGCACCAACTGGGGAGTACCTTACAGTAGGTAGTTTCATGGTTAGGGGCAAGAAGAATTTTCTTCCTCCCAACCCTCTTGTTATGGGTTTTGGTTTGTTATTTAGGCTTGATGATAGCAGCATAGCAGCACACTTGAATGAAAGGCGAGTCCGGGGAGAAGGAGAAGAAGGGGAGGTCCCCAGTTCTAAAGAGGTAACCGGGGAAGATGGACTACTGCCTCCTGGTGAAGGTGAGACGCGAGGGGAAGATGATGACGATACACTGACCCTCGTTACTTCGAACACCACGGCCTCATCCAAAGTCTTTGATACGGCAGAACTCAATGCCATAAATGAAGAGGAAGGTCAAGACACACCTGCAAACGAGGAAGAAGGTGATGACTTGAAGCACTCAGATGATGAGGTGGAAGAGAAAGTGGATTCGAGAGAGATCCAGGATGAGAAAATGAATTCTGGCGAAAACAGTAGTGATGAATTGTCACAACTGGATGCTTTACTTGATCGTGCACTTGAGCTGAGGGCTGGGCCAAAGAGATCCGACTCTGGAAGTAAGTATGGATTGGATTCTTTGCCCACTCAAGCACAGGAGGTGGAAGACGATTTGCCAGTTACGAAAGCACCTCAGAGAGAAAGACCATATGTGTCGAAAGCTGAGCGGAGGAAAACGAAGAAGGGGGGTAAGGCGGATATAGACGAAGAGCGAAAACCATCTGAAGAGACAAATTCAAAAACCAGTTCAATAAGTTCTAAAGATGACAAAGCATCTGACGAGAAAGTTGGACGAGGACGGAAGGGAAAATTAAAGAAAATCAAAGGAAAGTATGCCGAACAAGATGAAGATGAACGAGAACTGCGGATGTCGTTGTTGGCTGTAAGTATTTTGTACCCAAATCGTTTCCGAGTGCAAGTACATGTAGAATCTTCCTGCAGGTTTTGACCTGACAATGATACCTTTTGACAGTCAGCGGGAAGAAAAGACGTGAAGGCAGCTGCATCATCACAAAACAAGAAGAAAGACGCCAACATCAATTCCAAAACTGGCATTGAAACTAGCACCAACGAAGGTGCTACTTCTGTTTTGTGTTCTCAAACATTGTGCTTTCTTTCCTTGTGCTCTTAACTATAGGTTTGTGCAGATATTGTAAGGTTCCGGATCTTAACTAAATTTGAGCTTTTTGTAGTACCTGAATAGTCTACTATTTCGTATATTTGCTCATCAGCGAAAGCTTGCAATGTTACAGGAGACGGAGTTGCGTTGGGCTCAAAGGTGTGTTATAAATGCAAGAAAAGTGGACATCTTGCTCGAGACTGTCCCGAAACAAACGTGGCTGATGGTCGTGAAGCTGAGGCCACTACACCGACTGGTAAGTCTAAATATGGACTCACAGGTACAACAATACTAGCACTGAAACAAAGTCCTCACCAACGCACTAATAAGATGAGGTTAAATTCACAAGGCTGCCGAGACTGATATCTTCTGCAAGCAATTTTTGTCCATTCCTGTTGTCAGGACAAAGAGCTTGTAAGTCACATGTACTTGTTCTTGTCGTGTTTCAGAGGATGTGGAGGATTCAACAGGAACACACGAAGTAAGAGACGGTCCTACTTCGGAGACGAGGGAGTCGGGCAAAGTGGAGGGGGGAATGAGCAGAAGGGCACGAGCAAAGGCTGCCGAGAAGGAGATTGCAGTACTCCTGGCAGAGGAGAACGTCCAAGAATTGGGAGATGATGAAAGGGAGAAGTTAACAGAGCTGGATTCGCTTACTGGATGTCCAACTGCGAATGACGTATTGCTATATGCGGTGCCTGTGTGTGCACCTTATCAAGCCCTGCAGGGTTTCAAGTATAGGGTGAAGCTAACTCCTGGCAATGCCAAGAAGGGAAAAGGTCAGTACGTCAGTACCAGCACAGTCCCAAACCATTGTTCTTGTTTGTATGGGCTTGTTCTTACATGTATTGTTGGTGGATTTTGCAGCGGCCAAGTTTGCAGTGGATGTGTTCAGCCACATGCAAGAGGTTTCTCCACGAGAGAAAGAGTTGATGAAAGCAATGACCGACCCTGAGATGGTTGCATGCATGATAGGGAATGTCAAAGTTACTGCGCCTGGTTCCACTAAGCTAAAAGAAGCCCAGAAGAAAGGGAAAAAAGCTAGCAGCAAAAAGGAGTAGCTTAGCATTTTTTGCACTACTAGGAATTGAATGTAGAAACTTTCTCTAAGCTTGATAAGTTCATACTGTAAAGCTTCCCAGGTACGTTACTTTCAGATTGAGTTGTAACGTATTCATGTGCTGCATATTGGAAAGCCGGATACATAACAACAATGGTTGTGGCATTGTGGTCTTGTTGTGCAGCTAATCACGCCCAATGTATGGTTTGTTTTGCAGTTTCGTCATTGTAGTGGTGGGCATATCCGATACCTTGCCAATTTGTATTGAAACAATAAACATATCTTTAAGATGTTTAATTTTTAAAAATCACTTAAGGTCCAAATCAAAAATTCCTTTTGAGCGTGAAAAAACAACCTAAAACTCTACATGGATTTCTCAAAAAAACCTAAACAAATAGTCTAGACAGACCCTGAAGTGGGACAACCATAAATTGGTCTTTTTGGCATTTAGGAATTAACATTGTATCTTAAGGCTCGTCTATACCACAAAAGAGAAATCCAACATTATAAAACATAAGGAAAATTTCGAGTGTGATTGGCTAAAAGTGCAAATCTTGATTGGTGGATATTTAGACTATAACCAAGAACACATTGGTGGTGATCTTTGTGGGTAGATGATAGAATGACATGAGTGCATAGGTGGCAACACTTTTTGGAAAATGAGTTCTTTGGAGGTGGATTTTCATGTCTCGCTTTAAGTGGGCCAAATAAGAAACTCCACCTCTAAAAAATAAATCTCTTAAAGTAATGTTTTAACTAATCTTACATCTTCTTTGACACATTATTTGTGTCGTCTAAAAACTATGTCTTTGGCAAGAATTCTTGACAAACCAGTGGCCTTCCCTAACTTAGGGTAAACCTTAGAAATTTCACATTTATGTGATTTGTTCTTGCAAGCTTAAATAAAAAAAAAAAATTACCACTTTTGCAGAAATGCATGATGTCATCCAAAAGTTATATACTTCCATTCAAATTTGATGTTTAGTTAAATTACATCAAGCTCGATGTTTTTGATAATTTGCATTGATTTGGAATTGTGTCGAATAATAAAATCATGTGACCAAAAATACGTAGTGTACTATAATATTATTAAAATATTAAAAAATAATCCTTGCAAAGAAATGTACATAGCTATGTACACTTTTAATGTAATCGGTGTTATACATGGAAAAGTAAATAAATTTTTTATGAATCAATAAGATATGAAGAAACAACAGAAACACAAACAAATAAATCACCACTTGTAAATTATTTGCATAACACCACACTAGCTTTGTGGTAATATAGTTAGATATAATGATAATAAATGAAATATCTAATTTATGAGAAATTTTTAACTTGCTTTAATTAATTTTTAAGGTTTTACAATTTTTAATTAAAGATTACAATTATTTACATTTCCAATAAAGATCCATCATGTATACATCTATAAATTTATTTCCTATTTTATGCATGACTCTAAGGAACATAACACCATTTTATGAAATTACACAATTGTCCTATTGAAGAATGTAGAGTGAAGGGATATGGTCCTACTGAAGAATGTATTATAAATGCACTTGAGATAGCAACACTATAAGCATCTATTCATTAATTGGTACTAAAAGGTATGAAGAAATACTCAAAGTTTAAGCAATCATAGAGAATGTGATCACAAAAAAATAAGATTTTGGGATTATATTGATTTCTCACAAATTTTCAAAGATCAACAAAACATCAAGTACTGATGAAAATCAACATTAGCACACATCTAAAAAGAGTGTTAAACTATTATGTAGATAGAGAGGTCACTAACACAGTTCAAAAATCATGAATGATTCATGGAAGTCTTAATCCTTAAATGTTCCATGGAGATGTTAGACATATGGCTGCATAATTGGCATATATTACGCAGATAAACATGGATGTAAATATCAGCATCTGTGTTGAACTCAAAACTATAGAAAATCAAGATCCATTCCAAGTACTACGAAAATAAACCATATTCTGCTTGCCACAAAGGCACGTTCTGACATTTAGGGGTTAAACATCGTGTTATTGGTTCTGTACTTTATTGGCACCTCTACCGTACTCGTATCCTTTATCTTCAAGCCAAGGATCGAAGGCTTGGAGATTTCCTGGCAGCAAGAGCGCATACCAACCCAGAGGATATAGTTGAGAATGTCGTCAAAAAGACGTTTAAAATACTCCAAGAAACACCAGTTCAATAGTGCGTTCCATATGCTAATGCAGAGCCTTACGCTTGAGAGGGGATTCTATCCAATCTGTACTGCGAATAAAAGACGGGCCATACCTTTTGATTTCACGACGATTGATGAGCGTTATGTAAAATCGAAGAGAGACTAAATAATTCTATTTACAGCACAGCAGCATATACCACCTCCGCAAATATCCTACAAGCCTAAGTAGAAATCTTGCTGAGGCTACTCATGTCTAAAATTCTGATGTCAAGGGTGTCGTCCAATTTCACAATGCCATCCGCCCCATCGATTCCCATAAGCTTCCCAGTACATCCACGATGTTCACCGGAAACAATCTTAATCTTGTCAGTCTTCTTGGGTAGAACGAGCTCCATGTCTGCTTGACCGACCAGCAGAATGTCTCCGTCACCAGAAGGACCCAATGCAACCCTACAAGAACCATCCTGTAGATACACCGAAAAGAAAATTAAGATCATAATAACTAATGAGAATTAAACCCCATTTTCAGACATCTGCAAACGGAGCAGTTGTCAACGACAGCCACTATAGACAAATAATGGTTGGCTAACTTTCAATAAGACATTTAAAAGGATTGAGCAGGACTTGCAAGGCAGTAACTACCAAACCTCTGACAGAAGGTTTTCATGCGAACGAGCTGAAATATGCTGTCGAAGAAAAACAAATAAAAATTGGCCGCATATTACAACTAATGCAATTACTCGTTTGCTCACAAAAATATCTCAGATGAATTTTGACCAATTTGGTCTCCTATAAAAGCAAACATTTGATAATGATTCCGTAACTTGAGAAGGGTATTGGCACTCACAAGCATAACTTCGCGGATTACTGCAGTTTGAGGCTCTTCCCCAAGCTTCCTAATAGTAACCACTATGTCAGGCATAGCCCATCCACCTTCAGTATCATAGCCACCTCCAGAACCTGCAAACATTAAAAGCAACAAATTTCAGTAACAAAAAAGAAACAACACAACAAACAGTTGAAATATAACACTTCCAACGAACCAAGCAGTCAGGTCTTCGATCCTCAAAATGAACAAGACTCTTAACTAACATAAAAAACTAGAATATACTTCACTAAGATGCAAGTAGGTGCACGTCCAAACTCAAGTATTGATAATATCCTCACCAATTGCAGGAGAAGTAGGATCTAATCCTCCAGTCCCAGGTGTCATAGGTTGTCCACCAGGAGTGCCTGGAAGGTATGATGGAACACCAGGTGTCATCGGAAGGCCTCCAGGTGTTCCAGGCAGATAAGGACTTGGAGCAGCTGAAAGACAAGGAACTCGTTAGAAGCAGAAGTGCAACTGGTAAACAAATTAAAAATGAATAAAAGAGGAAAATCGATACGCTTGGTGTATGTTTGGGATTCAAAATCAAGAACCTTAACAGTCACAACTATGACAAGCAACCGCCAGAAGCAACAGAAAGGCGAACGTTCTCATTAGAAGTTATTAGTGAGCCTACCATAAGATTGAGGGGCTTCGGTTGGAGTGCCGGCTTCACTAAAGCTAGCACCAGGAGTTGGTGCAGACCATGCATTTCCTGGTGTAGGCGCTTCGAAAGGCCTTCCACCAGGAGTACCAGGCTGCAATTTGATAATCCAGCAGGAAAACACCAATATCAGGAGACTGAGATAAAAGGCTGGAATAATAACTCAATAAGGAGTGCTATCAATTTCGTTCATGAAAATTCAAGAAAGGCATTTCACCTGATACTGTGGAGTTGAGTTATGCGTATCCCAAGTACTAGGATTGGCATCGTCCCAGTCATTGCTCCTGCACACAAACAAAAGGGGACCCAAAATCCACAGGGAAATCAGAAGTTGTTCGCACTATACTCAGCACAACACGGTCTCGGTTCGGGATAATATGATTATTCACATGAACCCGAGATAATTCACATAAGATCTGGATGAATATACAAATGAGAAGTATAAGTGTTATCAAATTTTAAAACTACACTTCGTTGATCAATTTACAACCACTCATATGACCGCTCAATATATTCAGATTCAAACCTACAAAAAAGTAGAATTCTAAGAGAATTGGAAAGGATACTAAGAGTACTGATGCACGTTTCCTTAGTTCTTATAGCTAAAGCATCAGCGGTGGCTTTGTCGAAAGGTGCAACCTGAGACAGCGATCGCGACTTTGAGTTGGGAAAAAGAGGAGGGGATAGGAATTAAGAAGTATACATACCTATGCGGAGTCATAGGAGTATGAGGATTCCATGCTCTGTCCCGCATCGGGGTTCTCATTCCATCATGACTAGGAGTAGCTGCAACAAATGCAAAAAAACTATGGTTTAAGATGAAATCGATGACAGTCCCAACTTATTTCCAAGATTCAGAATTACCTCAGAAGTTCTGACAGATGAATTTTCTGGTATCAAACAATTAATGTATAATTGTGGATGACAGAACAAGATGGTGAAGAGTAAATACCAAAATTGGGATCCCGCATGGGGGTCATATAAGCTGGATGATGCATTGGTGTTCTGGAGGGATGCATGGGAGTCTCGCTGCCAGCTCCATAACGAGGTGATTCCCTACAATTTACAATAATAGATCAGATCAAGCACCACAAGAAAAATTTGGAGACAGGGACATTGTAATCAACTTATTCGAAGAATCAAAGACAAGAGCAAAGTAGCGAGTGACGAATCGCAGGCCTCAAAGAAAGACAGACAACTTCATCATAAAACTCACCGAGGAGTAGTGTTGTAAAGCCCTGTTTGCGAATCTCCAGGTTCCGACAACTGTTCTCTTCTCACTGAACATCAAAAGGAAATAAAAAATTTAACGTAATGCAAATCATTTAAAAATTATGCAGTCACTTGAACAACATCCATCACCCAAACTAAAACATTTCCCTCCAAACCTCTCTAAAGATCACACAAGTATCTTAACACTAGAAACAGATATATCCGGAGCTCCGATATCGGTTAATTATAATTATGAAGCACCAGAGTCCAAAGGAGAGCAAACCTGTAACAACTTTCATTTGTGACTCCAACTCGATTCGTACAGTTGAGTCAGTCGCATCTACAACCCGACCACGATATCCTTTAAAAGGCCCCAATCGGATTTTCACAGATCGTCCCACAATACTATCTTCTCTTCTCCTTCCTCCTCCTCGTCCCCCTCCATATCCACCACCTCCATGCCCGCCACCACCATGTCCACCTCCATGTCCACCTCCACCACCTGCATGACTTGCAAATACTTCTTAAGAACTTTGAAGTAACTAAACAATTTATTTATGACTTTTGATGATGTCTGGTCAGACGACAATCTCTTGAATTAGTTTTTAGAGCCGTTCCAAGCGACAATTCCAACATTTATCTTCTCGATAATAGCCAAAGACCATATGCACCTCAGGCCATAACTTTTTTTAATAAAACCTAACACGTCTACAGGATGACACTACAATCAAATGTCAGAAGGGATTTCACCCGATGTTGACAATGGCTAAGCAACAGAGTAGACTCTTACCATGAGCATTATAGGGAAACTCTCTTCGTGGAGACTGAAGAACGTTCCCATTAAGGCTTAAAGTGTTCAAACTTGACACTGGTCCTCCATTCCGCTGCAATGAATTCAGCAACAACCATCCATTAATTAGATTAAATCCACTTTACTGTGGTGTTTAATAAATCACCATGCAAAACATAACAACACTCCAATTTCCTATCAATGACATTTAATATGAGCATGTCAAACTGACAATAGTGAGCATCGATCTTACACAGGAATTCCCCACAACCAAATCATATGTATTATGTAAAGTCACCTTGCAGATAGAATAATGTACACAAACTTACTCTATCGCCTCCATTTCGAGAGCCACCCAAAGCCGAACATTGACGAGCTTTGACACATAAATAACCACCATTTTCTAAGTGATGTCGATCGTGAATAAACAGAAGCCCCCGGTGAATATGTTCAACTGGCCCTTGTTTGCCCTGTGCACATAGTTATCAAATATAGACTCAGTAACATTGCAGAACCATGTTCACCACGAACAATCTAAATGATAGGGATCAACTTGATATCAAGCAAGTAAACGTAGACACAATATTTATTCAAAAAATCCTGCCACAAAGCAGCGCTATGCTGTACCAGCCCTTTGCTTTCATTTGTTTCCACCATCACAAATAATATTCAACATATTACCATGTGATTACAATCATATCAATTTACTTGAATCGAATATGTAAAGCCTACGCAAGCAGTTGATGATTTACCTTATAGTGTCCATCAAGAACCCGCACTATATCCTTCATGCTAACCACATTCATGTCACGATCTTGCGTACTGACTTTTTTATCGAACACCTTTCTGCGGATGTCCCTTGGCTTCACCGTAACTAATTCAGTCCTTTCAGGATTGCCCTTCAGAATCTGCAAGATAGGTGATAAAGGAATGAGTCGCTTAGTTCGGAACAGGAAAAATCTTAAAAAAACTGCATGCACTTGGGTGAATTTTTGAGCAAGATTCTGTTCAAACAAAGATGACATAACCGAAAGAGATAAAAACAAAAAGTCCAAATGTCTCATACTTGAAAAGAATCCTTCTCCACTCGGACGATGATACCAACGGTCGATTGACTGCAAAAGAAAGCCACAGTATCTCTTGAGTAAAAATGAACCATAACAAACAAAAAATCAAATCACCATAAACAAGACATGAGAGTAGTGCAACACCGTGATATGCTACTATTCTACTGAACAGACTACATTGTCAGAAATCAGAACTGCACAAACTCATATTATATCTTTCTGTCCACATGGCAAGGGTTGAAGCCGTACTCAAGAGCAACAAGATCATGCAACTCGTAATCCCCTAGCTTGGTGATGCCTGAGGTAACTTCTGAACTCTCGACGATGTTGTGAGCGAAGACACGGAGCTGAAATTGCAAAAATGTTCCATCGCTTTAGTATAGTTCAAGAAAAGCTCGAATCAAACACCGCAACACGGTATGGAAAGAACTCTGAAGTTAGAATGTCTAAAAATCAAAGTCAGTTCCGAGCTCGTTTCAAAAAAATTACAGTAAGCATCAACAATTTCCAATCGGCTGCCAGGAAAACCCCACTGAACAGAGGAAATGTCGTATTAACATGCAGACATACTAAGTCCAGGCAGGTGATAAGAGCAATTATTCAAAAGTTGACATGCATCAAAGGACTATTCTTGACATTAAATTATCGGTGCACTTACGTCTTCTCGAGTTGTGTCCGATAAAATAGTGATGACACTGTTTTGAACCTTTACAATCATGCCAGTAGCCCCTTCGTGATTGCCAGCTATGACCTTAACATGATCGCCAGTTTTGAAAAACTTCTGAAGTTGTTTCTCTTTAAGTACTAAAGTTTCCTGAAGGAGAAACAAAACATAAAATTGATTAATGTTGAGAAAAATGGAAATCAAATAGTTGATTCCTGAAAAGAAATGGAAGAATTGATTATCCAATTCACAAAACATGCAAAAAGACTAGACACAACTAAACAATCAATCTACAGAGCCGAAGATGACTGACTTATTAAACAAAGAAGAGTAAGAAGACCAACCGTCAAATCCTTGTACTTGGGTGTAATGTAAACATTGTCATCGTCTACTTTCTCCACCACTCCCATAATGTTTCGAAGATCACCCTCAATGACGACAACAGCATCTCCTTTCATGAACTGCGCACGATTCTTAACTGCTGAAGGCGGGAGACCAAGAGCATCCATTCCATCTTCACCAGGTTTCTGAAATTTCTGGAGTTCGTCCAGTGAAGGTTCAATACCCTTCGCATCAATAGTCTTCAAAGACACGTATTTGTATAAGTAACCATCCTTGAACATCATGCCTCCAAATTGATCAAAGAGCTCTCCTGTGGTGCCATCGCGCTTGCGCTCAACAGGTATTCTCATATCTCTGATTAACAATGAACTTGTAAGAACCAGGAATAGGACATCTTTCTCAGCGATCGAATCTGCGAATCTAAAACTTGGTTGTAAAAGAAAATGCCGTGCTAGAGCACTGAAAGGAAACTCGAGTAGCAAAAAAATCTGGATATTGCATTGAAAAGATTAATAAGTACAACAATACACGTACTTTACATCCTGAATACTGATAAATCGAGGAGCAGGTTTAGGGCGTTTTTTCATGTCGTCTCGTCCTTCCTGGTAACAAATGCAAAATTATTAGATCTTGAATACATTATACCTCAGACCTCAAATTCTCAACTCTAAATGACATTTAATCAAGAGTTGACTCTGAACAGAACACTAAGATATAATAACTGATGCTAATGAGATCAACAGCAACTGGACTCAAAGAAGAAAAAACATGAGTCTCAAGGCAAGCCAGGTTTACTAATAAGGTTTCAAAACCTGCAAGCATATGATTCCAAACACAAGCCAAGCCACGTCAATAACTTACAAGCTTCGCTGCTAAGGCTTGAAGATCAATTCTTGGAATAAGTTTAATTTGAGCACGTTGTCTCACATGATCCACATCCACCACCTGCAAATTAAACAGCATACGGAAGTTTAAAGAAGACTCACAAAGCTCTTAAGCTTGAATTCCACTCCAAAAATTTCAAGAAGTCAAAATGCAAATTCCAAGAGCCACAAGAAACTGGAAAAATAAGCTGATCGCTCATGTCCAGTTCCAGTACGATCATGCAGTAGCTAGCTAGGAAGCATGCACATCAAGAAGGAAAAATCTTTGTAACACACCTTGGCAAGATCCCCCTTGTAGATACCAATCTTCACTCGAACCCAAGTGTCTTGATCAATTTCCACGGACTTTTTCTCAACGGACAAAACATCCGTCATCTCTTTGATTGGTACCAGGGTAACTTTTTGACTATAAATCATCCGCATTCCTCTGCATGCCTGCCTCAAACACAGAACACAGTTAAGTTCTCCACCTCGATGCCACGGTCCGCTGAAGTATATCGAAAAATGCCATTGAACTGTGTTGTAGATGAGCACAGTTTTGAAATATTTTATGAAACTTAACTTCATCAAATCGAGGTCAAGGAAAACGTGTTTTACCTGTCTCACGTAAGCTTCTTTCTCAGATTCTATGTAAAGATACCCTTTCAAGTGGTCCAACGCAATTGCAGACTTAATCAAGAGTGGCTGATTCATTTGCTCTTGGTCAATGTACTTTTGCATGAGGCAAATTGCTGCTTCACGCTCATGTCCTAGCTGCAAACCATAGGAGCTTCTTAACGCACAGAAAATGAAAGGAGGCGCTCAAACACTGAGCTTACTATCCACTATCCAAGATTAACGAACATCTTTCAGCATGATTTAATCAATCCCCAGTCAAACGATAAGGGCTCTGATGCATACGTTACACTTCACCATCCACAGCTTCGGATCTTTTACAGAAGGAAGAAGAGCCTGTTGCTCCACCTCCGTGGTTTCGGCTTCATCGTATGTTTCATACTCCTGAAATCATCACACCACTTCCTCTTCAGATTAAACACGATAGATCAATTCGAGTTCCAGAGACATAACAACATTAACTAGAAAATAACAACTTGCCATCCTCGTGACAACTTCAGACAATATAATACTACCTGCCGTCCGTAACGCTGCTGAATATATCTCTCAAGACCCTCAACATCTTCTTGCGCATCGTCCCTTATAGCGGCGCGATGATGAGGTCGACGAATTTCTTCCTCGTCAGGTAAAACGTCTCCTCGCTCAATAAAATCTGCACGAAAACTCTAAAATGAGAAGCTGGAAGGTACTCGTATGAGTGAACAATATCAGGAGCAGAAACATAGATATCAACATCAACAACCGGTTGATATACAGATACCTTCTTCTTCGTCTTCTTCCTCCTCATCTTCGTCACTCGCAACAGCTGCAGTGTCGTCTATAAACTCCAAACCCCGACGTTGACGCCGCTTCCTCGGCGCTTCGTCTTCTTCATCTTCGTCATCATCTTCCTCCGCGACGTCATCTATGAATTGCGAACCCTAAATAGGAGGATCAAAAATTGGGTCGGCAGATTAGTAAAATACAAAATTTTCAAGCCACTTATCCAAGCCGTTAGAGAGAAAACTTTCAATATGAATCAAACAACAAAGAAGACTCGATACTTCCAGAAAGCCGAACGAACCGACAAACTTCCAGGAACGCGAAATCTGAAAATCCCGAGCCAACAAACTTCAAACTTCACTCAAATTACAAATGCAAGAGAATCTTAGAGCCTGAACCTTGAACTTCCGCTTCCGACCGCGATCTTCTTCCTCCTCCTCCTCTTCCTCTTCCTCCTCCGGTTCCTCCTCCTCTAACTCCTCCAGCTCCGCGTCCTCCTCATCAACCTCCTCCGCTTCGTCGTCATCATAATGCTTCGCCATCGCACTAACCTGACAACTCTCAACAAAACCACCACTACACTCTCAAACTAACCACCAACAACACCTACACCAAAATACCGACTCAGCCAAACCACTGAACCTTAAACCACACCCAAAAAACCAAGAATCTCACACCTTAACCTCCAAATCTCTCCAACAACAACAAATCAATCCACGCCAACACTACACTAACATCTAAGCCTAATTTCCTCAATTCCAACTCCCCTTCACCAATCTCCAACAAACAAAAACCGAGCATCCAACAAAGAATCATGAAACCCTAGCATCGCATTCACACACTCCAACCTCCAAACCGAGTTGAAAACAAGCACAGGACACTCCAAAATAGCTTACCGGAAGCGCGAGAAAACGCGAGAGCGCGCAAGAGAGCGCAAGAGGACGGGGAAAGCAGCGAAAACAAAAGCTCCGGCTCCAGAGATCGGATGACGGCACGGAGTGGCTCCCCGGGGAGCGGAAGCGAGGCGCGACGGGGCCGAGTAGGGGCTCGTCGGAACGGGCGCGGCGCGGGGGAGCTGGGGGCGGGGAGAGAGAGTGACGGAGAGGGTCGGGGCGCGGGGGGTGAAGGGGAGAGAGAGAGAGAGGGGGGAGAAACCCTAGCCTGGTGGGGTGATGAGCGTGAGCGTGAGCATCACCATCGCCTTGCCCTTGCCATGGGGTGGCTTCATCTTCCTTCCGGTGGGGCTGGGCATCATTGGCTTGGCCTGCATGTTCCCGGCTGACTGGGTTGGTGGCCCTCCCCACTCCCTCCCTTTGATTTTTCTTCTTCCTCAAGTTTGTGCTGAGTTAAGGTTGACACACCTATAGTCGACACATGACCAATAACCGATATCTTCTAATTCCTAGATTATGAAAGAACAGATGTACCTCATTTGTATATATCGGCTATTGGTTCGGAAGTACTTTTCACTTTGAAAAATTGTACAAATTTCAATATTGGGAGATAATTCATGAAAAAATGCTCATTCTTCATGAACATTATTTTCCTATGAACCAAAAATATCTCCTTGTCGATAACCCAAGCTTTGATATGCTAAACTGCTTTAAGTTGTCGGTTATAGGTGTGTCAACCTTACTGTAGCTCTTTGTGTGATTCGGCTTTCTCTTCTCAATGACATTAACATGATCTTTGCCCTTCTGAATACCGTAGCACCGTAACAGGTTTGCCAACAAGTAATTCTAAAAACAGAAAACGTAAAAATTAGAGAATGATGAAGATAAAAAAAATAGAATGGAATAAATTATTTTTGTAATACTTTGTTATTTCTAAGTCATTTGAGGTTGTTTTTAGTATTTTTTTTACCAAAAGGACCAAAAAATTTGATAATTTTTTTTTTTTTTGAAAAAAAATATGTTGTGGGTGGTGAACATGCTATGGTTAGTGATTCTACTTTAATTCAATGTTGTTACATTTGATGTTGCTCTTTGCTACATATACGGTGAGATAGGGACAACATTATAGAAGTTCCAATAAGTGACACTTACGATACTTATAATCCAAGGTGTGTTGAAATACATTATCCAAAATAGAATATATATATATATATAGATCCCACATTAAAAAAAAGACTAAAAACTACCAATAATTATTTATGTTTATTATTCACAAGTTCTATTACTATTTTTATTTTTTGAGCTTATATATTTTATTTAGTCAAGGGCATTCCATTTCACTAAAAATATTTAGCAAAACCATGACAAATCTCATCCGTTAAAGCAAAGAAGATATTAATCTGGACTTGGATTAATTCATCCCTTCATTAATTGTTGATGTGGTTAGCTTTCTCTACTCATGATGTGATGTTAAATTGCAATCCATTCATGAGGAATTTAGTACTACTTAATGTACTCCTTGGTACCATTCACATTTCCAATAATCATCATCTTACATCATCTGTGGTAATACCATATTCCTCCATGACTTTCCATTAATATAAAAATGTAACTGATTTTACATATAAGTTACTAAAAACTAAATTATTTCTCCTCTTTTTCTAAGATAACGATAATAATTTATAGTAATAATAAGGCATTTCATATATATTTATAAAAAGTAACATTCACGTAGTCATTTTTCTAACTTATAGTTTAGAATTTGTTAAGGATCAATTTTATTTTAAAGGTTGTTATATAGGCTTGAGTTGATAAAATTTAAAATCAATAAACATAGAAGTATTCATATTTTACAATATATTGCACAATTCTTAAAATAATTAAAGGTGATTTAATCGGGTTATAAATCTATCTATTACCTCTAAATAATAAAAATATTACCAAACATGATAAGTGGATGTTTCAAGTATAGCATATACTTAGAAAAGATGCAACAATAATTCTATACGTCATACAATAAAATGGATAATTACTAAACAACAACAAAAAAGATAAAATTACACAAGTTCTATTGTGTCTATTTGGTTTTTATTTCATATTTAAGGATTAGACCATTTTAGGGATTGATTATTTCATTGCAATTACAATTTTGACATTTATTACCTTATAGAAAATTCCAGGACGTGACAGTTGTGATACCTGTAGTCCAAGGTGTTTTGAAATACATTATCCAAAATAGAATATGTATTTTAAAATTTGATTATTTATTTGAAACTAGAGATCTATTCTAAAATATTCTAAAATTTTATAATGGCATATCGATTAATTTGAAATACCCAGACTTAAAAAAAACAATACAAATAATTATTTATGTTTATTATTCACAAGTTTTAATACTATTTTTATTTTTTGAGCTTGTATCCTTTATTTAGTCAAGGGCATTCCATTCCACTAAAAACATTTAGCAAAACCATGACAAATCTCATCCGTTAAAGCAAAGAAGATATTAATTTGGACTTGGATTGATTCATCCCTTCATAAATTGTTGATGTGGCTAGCTTTCTCCACTCATGATGTGATGTAACATTGCAATCCATTCATGAGGAATTCAGTACTACTTAATGTACTCCTTGGTAGCACCCACATTTTCAATAATCATCATCTTACATCATCTGTAGTAATATCATATTCTTCCATGACTTTCCAATCATATAAAAATGTTACTGATTTTACATATAAAGTACTAAGAACCAAATTATTTCTATTATTTTTCTTAGATAGGGGAGAAGCACAATAAAGTGTACCACAAAAGTGCTTAGCTCATTGCCAATTTCAGCCCCTATCCTAAAGACTTAAAAAAGTGGCATCTCGGTTATTGGTATGATGGGAAGAAGTTTGGGTATAGAAAATAGACTTGATTATCTAAAGTGTGGGAGCAGCGATTTTTTTTGGTAGACAGGGTGTAGCGCGAGTGGCTACACCCGCACCGGCCAGCTCAGACTCTGTGGCGAATAGTGTTTCAAACTCAGTAAAATCAGGTGGCTCCTACATTTAAATTCATCTACAGTATTGGCGAATTTTTTTTTACCGTGATCTTGTGAACAGTGTTCACAGCTGGCTCCTATCATCTTCATCCTTCGCTCATGTGGCGATTTTCTTCAAATTCTGCAGAGCTTGGGTGGCGAGTAATTTTTTTCTTTTACAAACAAAAATTGCATTCACTGGAGGAATCGAACCTCGGCCAAAGGCCCTGCCCATTGCAGCAGTGAATCCCCCCCACCCCACACCCAGTTAGTCACTTAATTAAAAATCGCAAGCAACCAAAGCTTGCTAATATCATGGAAACAGAGGTTTAGAATTAGTTTTCAACCCCCATTCGTTTCCGAGCCTCACTCCAATGTGAGATTGCTGCGGTATAAGGAAAAGTTTCCTGATTATACCAAGGTTGTGCGAAAATCTTCACACACGTATCCAGATGGCCACCCAAGCGGTTACGGACTTTTGATTTCATAAATCCAAGTGTCGAAAAAGTCCGCTCATCCTCTACACTGCCGAGGACTGAGCAGATGGCAATATTACTGAGTTTAAAAAACTCGGATAATTTGCTCAACATGAGGCCATTCTGGCCTATCTTCTCCCATAGTTTTGTCATGGGATTCACATCCCGAGGTTCAGCCATAGCTGACTTCGAATTTGATTTCATGGTGAGCTTGAATAGGGAGGTTTGAATTCCCAGAGTCCGAGCATCAAGAGGGGCATCGTACTGTACCATCATAGGTTCCGCTTCCGTCCCTGTGTCCACAGATTTGGCCACGCAATAGTGGTTCCAAATAGTTTTCATGTACAATGGAAAGAGCTCATCACAGTTAGGCTGTAACCAGAATTGCGGGAAAACTACAGAGAAAGCATTCATCAGGTCAGAATCCGGGAACCTCTTTTCCAGCTCCAAAATCAGAACCTCAGCAGCATCCCGACATTGCCCCTTCACCGAAGACACCACCTCCTCAAAATCACCTCGGCTCACAGGCAGTTTCTACCCCGATGTGGGACACAGCTTATGAGCTGAGTAAGTGCGCTCACCAATCCGGAAACTTAGAGTCTCTGTCCCATCATTTAGATCCACCACCCACTCTTGTGAGATAGTGTAGGAGTGGTCCTCCACAACGTCACAGAACTGCTGGAAGTGTTGCCTCTGGAAAGACGAATCACCATCAATGTACATCATGTAGAGTTCTGCTTGACAGATTTTTACGGCTGCCACATAGTCAGAAACATAGACGTGAGTAGACTGAGCAAATTTCATCAGACAATTGACAGATTCCAGCAAAGGCATGATACAAGGCAAGGCCAAGAGTGTGCCGATGTCACACAGTAGATCACAGTTGAGCCAAGCTGAGTCCCTGGCTGCAGCTTGCTTGGCTGTTGGATCAGGCTCCTTAAGAGCAGCATCCTCGCACATTTTCACAATGAGAGTCTTGTACTCTCCCAATACTCTTCGAAGTGGATCCAGGAGTGAAATCCACCGGGTCTTCACATTTCGCAACATTTTCAGACCCTCTGTTTCCATGAGGTCAGCAAGTTTCTGGAACTCAAGATGCTTCTTCGGAGAAGCAGAGAAATAAGCATACATTGCTTTACACAAAGATTCCAACTTGGCCACAAGGGGCAAGTTCGAAATGGGTTGAACAGCGAGGTTCGTCCTATGCGCCATGCAATGCACCCCCAGCATGTAGGGGGCGTGTTTTTTTTTCAACTGAGTAGTGACTCCAGTTCGGGATCCCTGGAAAACAGAGACACCATCTGCTCCAAACGATACACACCTTTCTGCAATCTTATCAACCTTCAGTCCTCCATGGTAATCCAACCCAATCAGTATAGCTTCTAGGACAGCCGAGGCTCCGTTTCCCTCCACAAGACGCTGCAACTGTAACAGAATGGAGACTCTCCTAAATCCGACAACAATGTAAATATGAAGACTCAGCCATGACTGGTGATCAATGGTCGTTACCTCATCGGCAGACAGGGAAAAAAATGGAGCATCGGCAATGAGCTTCTTGGCATGAGCTGAGAGAACAACGGCCATGGACACAGCCATCTCCCACCCACAGAACCCATACCAGTGTTTACGAGGCATGTCCGGGACTTGCAGCTGCGCAAGAAGCCCCTGCATGCTCTCATAGTCGGCCATTGGCCTTCCAGAGGAGAGCACCGAGAACAGTGTGCGAAATTGCACAAGTTTTTTCTTTTTTTCTCTCACAGCCCCTTCGACCACCTTCTGCACAATTGTTTCCGAGCCACCCCTTGCGAAATGGATCCTCTCATTCTTTACGTGCTGGCACGTAGACAGAAAATAGTGCGAGCCCTTGCTGATCTTCCCGAATCCAACCAGAGCCTTACGTCTCCCAGCATGTTTCCACAAAGAGTCCAGTTTCGGCACCAACAATTTGTCACGACCTTCTACATCAGAACAAATTTTGCAACGGACCTGACAGACTCTCCCATCGTTCCCCATGACTGGTTCAGCCCAGGGCATTTTCGCGGCCCAGCTGTCCTGGAAATGCCGGGAATACTCATAGCTCCGGCGTCTGCGACGAGCAGCCTCGAAGACAGGGGACGCCACAGCAGGGTCCAGCTCCTTGCAATCGGAGTCTGAACTCTGCGTGGGCTGTGGTTTACCCATCGCCTTTACAAAGGCGTTCTCCGCCCCAAACTCCGTCCCAAAACCTCCCCCGAAACTTAATTCATCAGAACCCACCCCAAGCGCCCCAGACTCACCCTCGATCACCCCACATAGCTCGGTCAGTCTGCAGCCCCCCTCAAACCCCTCGCTCAATGAACCCAACTCTCCAAACCCCATTCGCCCCCCATACAAAAATTTTGACATCCCTTGTTGGACCAGCGCCATCGAAACAGAGCCCCAAACCAGCGCAACTCAACCAATACACCAATGCACCAAGATCAATAAACCCCAACAAGGACAATTCACATAAACGCAGAGAAGAGAAGACTCAAAACCGAGAAGAAGGCAATGTGTGATTGGAAACTCCCTGCGTCTCTGCTTAAGAAGCCCGAAATCCAACCGCGCCATCGAAGTACCAATGCTCAAACAACAAACTAATTCGCAGAAACAACAAACGAGGATTGAGAAAAAGTGCATGGCCTCTGGCGAGCGCCGGCATTGCAGAGTGCGAAAATGGCGAGGAGAGCTCGAAATGGAATGAGGAGGAGGTGGCGAGCATTCTGAATTTGTAAGAGGAGAAGGCGAAAACTGCGAAGTTGGACATCGTGGGTGGCGACTCGGATTAGACTGGAGAGAGGGAAAATGGCGACTGGGTGGGCCACTCATGACCTGGAGGTGGCGAGGTGATGGGCCGCCCATCTCCGTGGTGGGCGAATCCCACCCCCAAATCCGTGGATTTCCCCCATGTCCAGATCGCCATCATCAAAATGAGGTAGGCAGCTGGCGAATAATCGCGCACTTCGTAAACGCTATGTGGGAGAATATGGTACGAATTCGTGTCTTCTACAATGCCGTACGAGAACCTTAAAGTCTGACAAAGTGAATGCAATCATTTGAAAAAGTGATTAGGTAGAGGTACCTATTCTCGTTGGAATAAGCAAATTCTCATATTAGAAACCAAGGCATAGTCATGAAATTGTTAGCATTTGAAAATAGAACTCAACCCAAGTGATTTTATAATTTTTGGAGTTGAAGTGAATAAATTATGGATTGTTGAAATAAATCATAAAAGTAGCCAAAATGTGGAAAGTAGTATCACTCAAAGTGGACATGATAATCTCATGCATCCGAGGATCCGTAATCAAGATTGAAGGTTGTAGCAGAGATAGGTTTTGATTCTATCACAACCAATATAGGTTGAAAAGTAGGTAATCACTTCAAACGACCTACGAGGTTGAAAATTTAGCTACTTCTACCTTAACCCCTAAAGTTCCTTGACTATGTTTCACCAAAAAACGCTCCAAAACTGCCATTTCCAATGTAAAAAGCATAAATGACTAAAAAAAAAATTTATTCTAATTCTAACCATAAGATCTTCAACTAGATTATTGTAATAAACAACTCAAAAATTTTCAATATAATCGGCCGTAAAGACTAGAAGATTATAGCAATTGAAATTTAAAAAGAAACTTTTTTGTCAAGAGTTTTGACTAGGTTGATACACTCTAACTTTTTTTTTCTTAGGTTTTTTGCATTATGGATTTTGGGGGTTTTGAAGCATGACAAAGAAGACTGAGTTAGGTAATTTTATAAAAAAATTACACCAAAAAGTCAAGTGTAGCATGTTGGAAACAATATTTTTATTAAGTTGAATACATAAGAGTGCTAAATCTTATTTCTTTCCTAGAAATTCCATTGTTTAATAAAGTCCGAATCCAAACGGTCAAAGTAAAGATTGGTGTCCATATTTCACTGAAAAAAAAGAAAATACCTAAAATAAGATTTTTTCTAACTTTTATGAAGGAAAGAAGAAGTTTTTTCTATACACTGCCTGAAATGGTGAGAAAACTTTGATATTTTGTGCAGTGAACATTATGCACTCAAAGTATTTATAGAAATATTTTAAGAGTTAATTGATATATTTAGCATGGCTGCCCAAAATGCCCTTTGAGCAGCTTTTTTCACTTCGGGTACCATAACTATTTTTATAAATGTCTAATTGAAAAAATAAAAAATAAAAAAAATTCCCTCGAAGTTCTTGTTATGGCCTACATTCACAAAAAGTTTCAAAAAATCTTGACTCCAATTGAAGTCACACGTACATGCCCGAATTCTAAAAAAGCCCATTCTAGGACTATTGACCTTTAGTGATTAAGAACATCTATCAAATATTGTCGGAAATCACTCTTGATTCCATGGTGCCCTCCGTTTGTGAATTGCGGTTGTAGAAATGACAATGACCACTTCAAATGAAAGTTTGGACGGACGAGAAGTACCGCAAAGACGTTTTTGAGACCCAGTTTTCTACGAAACTTTTTGGGGTTTTTTTTTCACTAAAAATTGTTTTTTAAATTGAAAAAAAACATCCTCTAAAGATCATAGAGGGCACCAAATGAAGAAATTAAGACTTTGGAAAAGTTTATTTTCATGATTTAGAACTAGTGGTCAAGTTAAGTTTCAATTGAGAACGTTCTTTTCATGAAGATGCGTGCAAGATACTTTACGACACCCTAGAAAGTGACTAAAATGCTCAAAAACTACACCAAAATGCTCAAAAACTACACCAAAATGCTCAAAATCAGCTTTGAGCTTTAAAAAACAGCAGACTTCATATTCACTTCTTAGTGATCACATATTGCACTTTGTGGTCCACTTTATTGTGCTCTCCCCCGATAACAATAATAATTTAAAGTGATAATAAGGCATTTCATGTAAATTTATACAAAGAGACATTCATATAGTCATTTTTCTAACTTATAGTTTAGAATTTGTTAATGATCTATTTTATTTTAAAGGTTGTTATATAGGCTAGGGTTGATAAAATTTAAAATCAATAAACATAGAAGTATTCATATTTAACAATATATTGCACAATTCTTAAAATAATTTAAGATAATTTAATCGGGTCATAAATCTATCTATTATCATTAAATAATAAAAACATTACCAAACATGATAAGTGGGTGGTTAAAGTATAGGATGCACTAAGATAATTTTGACCTTAGACCATCAAATCTAAATATTGATCATTTGAATGGCTCATTGTCAATCCAAATTCAGTTAGACAAGTCCTATTGTGTCCATTTGATTTATATTCCATATTTAAAATTTAAACCATTTTGAGTATAGAAAAACACTGTTACTAGGAACAAGTGCATTATAAGAGCTGCAAAAGAAAATACACCATTTGTTTGAGGATTGATGATTATATTGCAATTACGATTTTGACATTTATTACCTTGAAGTGATTCAATTTAAATATTGTAACAAAAGATGTCTTTCATCTTCTAATTACTTAATTTACTTAAATCTTCATAAAAAAGTTTATATTTGATATTAAATATTTTCAAGGTCACTTATTGAAAACTTGGGAAAGATTAAAATCTAACAAATTAATATGAAAATATTAAAATCATTCTAAATTCTACTTTGTCTTTTATTAATCCAGGTAGTGCTTTGCAAGTCATATTCAATGAATACCATTTCTGATTTTTATTTTTTTTTGCTCTTAATTATATCTCCTACTGCGAATTGGTGCAATCTTATTGATATATAAGAAAAAACTTCTTAAAATCATTGGCAACCTTTTCTTACTAAAGTTTATGCCAAAAATTCTTAGAATTAGATTTTTTTTGGGATAACATTAAAGAATGCTTCTAGTTTGCATGATCTTTAATAAAGAAATCAATCAATTTTATCAAAAAAAAAATTGTGACAATACCATGTCATTACCAAGTCTAATGTCTGTCACAATACCATGTCACGAAATCATTGCAACATTACAACCAAACCTTTCATCCGCAATTCCGTTATGTTTCCAAAAGCTTTCACGTCCTATTCATGTTTTAAATTGATTCTCACTTTTCCAATGGCCAATGCAATTCTTGTGCATTCTTCTATTGCATTGCAACAAGGTGTTTGCTTTTATATATATATATATATATATATATATATATATATATATATATATATATATATATATATATATATATATATATATATATATATATATATATATATATATATATATATCCAAAATCACATAAGTAATAATTGTATTTAGTTAATAGAAGATTATAATTCAAGAAAATGCCCAAATTTTGAAGCATTGTCATAATTTCTAATACAAATGTGGCTATTTGATCACAAACTCAATATCCAAATTTATTCTTACCGTTCACAATAGTATATATCAATGGATATACTATCTGACTTTATAAAAATTTGTACAAAATTAAAAAAAAACAGTATAAAATGGGATAAGGGACATTTCCATATAACTCACAATGAATAAATTTATTAATACTATTATTTAATTATTGCAGTTTAATATGAACATCTGAACCCATTATTTAAGGTAGCCATTGCTACTCTTTTACAAATAACTTTCAGTTTTTTTCTCTCCGGAGAAGATAGTGTTGATCCAACACTATCAAATACAGCTACTGAATTGTTCTTCTCCTTCTAAGAAAATTATTTTCACTAACTTCTGAACCCCCTTTTATTAGCCTTTTTCTTTTCTATTGGTCCTTGATCTTTGGTTTCAAATAAATAAAATAATGTTGATCAACAGAATGTACCTTGTCACTCTTTTTCCTCTTCATAGGCTTCAAGTTTTTCTCAATTCATTGATGTATATCTGATACTAGCTTATAAACTGGAATTTTTGATACAGGGCCATACTCACAAAGCCAAAGGTTCCCGGGTTTCAACTATGATTGAAATTTTTTCTTCTTTCTTAAATTCTTTACTTCTTTTCTTAGATTTATTGACATTTTCATGTGATTCATGAGCGGTTCCTTTAGATTGATTAATTCTTTTGTTAGATACTTCTACCACCTTCTTAGATCCTTCCAAACAAATTTATAAGAATATAGTAAATTGGTTGATGGTTGTCTTGAGAATCGTTTACCTCGTATGTTTTTGAGTAGTAATGGCAAAGATGTTGAAGACTATAAAAGACATGTCGAATAAATATTGCTAAATAATTTTTTTGATAATGAATTTGAATATGGAAAGAACTAAGTATCTCCCGGAAGATTTTAGAGTCTGGTGAATGAGGAGGTTAAAAATGCAATAGGGAATTAAAAAGTTTGAGTTAATCAGATTCTAAATCTTGTAGATCCTGATTAAATCTCTTTATTGAATAAAGTTTTTGGTTTGATTATGAGCTAAGTAAATTAGTAGTTGAACCTTGACAATAAGTACATGGCATAAACAAAGATTTGTTAGATGGATCTTTGTTGCATTTTCTTCCACTCGAATATGCAGTTATTTTTTAGAATGGAAGTTGAGAGTTTGCTAAATGTAGCTATGGTATCATTTACAAATGTCACATTGTGAGAGTTGATTTTATAGCAAAAGATGAAGAATATCCTTGTCTATTCTGTCAAAGAAACATTGTCACAATACCATGTCACTACCCTTCATGATATTCGTCACAATACCATGTAATGAAATCATCCAAATATTACGTCCACAATTTCATTATGTTCCTAAAGGTTCACATGTTTTTTTTTATGTTTCCCAATGGCCAATGCAATTCTTGCGCTTTCTTCTCTTGCATTGCAACAAAGTTGTTTGCTGTATATAAATAACATCGTTTATTCATAAAGCATGAAATAAATTTAAATTATAGTTTCATTTCATTGTAACAAGCCTAGGGAATTAGAGATTCAATGTAATCTCACTAATACAATATTTGATTGTACAACAATAACAATTGTACAATACATTTTGGCACAATTCAATTTTCTTATTCAAAAGTCTCTTTTTAATACAACTCCTACGTAGAGTAACACATGATTTAAACCTTCTATTCAACCTCAATTGTCATTTCACTTCCCCTTCAAATTATTATATTTTAAAGAAAATGTGAATAATTTTCATCTAGTGGCAATAGAATTTATAACTAAAAAAAATTCAATTCATTTTTTATCATTTAGAACTAGATGGAAACTTAAGATTTTCTTGAAAAATTTGTTCAAAGGTATGGCATCTCAACAATATGACAATTTTCTTGTTTACCAAATCCATCATCTTAAGAGGATCAACATAAAGGTCTTTTTATAAATTTTATTTTTTATTTTTTATTTTTGAAGACACGTAATCATTTTAGAATTACTGCAAGATGAAATACAACTGCCAAGGGCCACGGGGGCCCTGAACTTAAGGTGAACTTTATAAATTTGAATTGTAACCTTGGAAGTCGAAACAATTTGAACTCTATCATGATCACAAAGAACCTTTGCAGGATATGACGTAAGTTTAGAAGATTGACGATAGTGAAGATAACTCACACACAGACTTTCACTCATCATTAGTGCAGACTCCCACACCAATGGAATACCTCTCCAACCCACTAAAAAACCAGTCCAGTAACAAGCATGTACTTATTATAAAGTTGCGAAAATCTAGAAGTAGATTGCACATGTATTTGGTACCGTGTAGAAGTGTAAATTGTGTGAAAGATCAGCACTGGTGATCATGGTGATCACTGCATCCTCGACAGACAAACAGGAAGTGTCTGTACTGAGTACGAGTTACCAATGCGTCATCGGCAAAGTCACTAGGACTAATGATCATCACAGCTATGCTCCAGAAAGTAACCGTCTCATCACAAAATAAATGGAAAATATACGCTAGAATGGGAACACATAAAACTTGCCACACGCAGGCTGGAAGTAATCTCAAGAAGTCGCCCGGACAATGATTCATTTCAACAATGATAATCCACTAACAATGCCCAGTGGTCGAAGTTATTACAATACCTCAACAGAGACGTCAAAGCCATCATGAGAACCGACACAGTATCATACAAATAAACCACCACCAGATAAATAGCAAAGAAGTTCCACAGAACAAAGGATGTAGGAGAAGTGAACAAAATTTTAAAAACTCTTTTATACAAGTTGAGGTATATGCAGGAGGGGTTGAGCCCCGAGTATTCTAGCTAATTCTTCAAAATTTGTGCACTACAGATAAATGGTATATGTAGCGCGGCAATCCAGAGAGAAGTGAGGACCTGGGTAAGATTATTACAAGGGGATGCCGGCCTCAAGCCCAAATTCCGAGGACGGACATGCAACCAGATCCCAAGAAGAGGGCGAGGAAGGCGAAGAGCTGAAGCTGCCGGCTGCTCCGCATTCGTTTGCTGAGGAAGTCAGCAGCGATGAGGTCCACCAGGGCCATGTAAACGAGGATACCAGCAGAGATAGAGTCAAACACGCCTTGAACAATCAGTGCCTTGGGGCTGTTTTCGTTGTAGGTCGTGGAGATGCCCATTCCGATGGCAATGCCCAATGGGGTGGTGATGGCGAAGAAGAACCCCATGACCAAGGCGGTCATGTTGCGGAACCCAGCCTGGGCGATGCATCCTCCGAGTGCAAACCCTTCGAAGAACTGGTGGAAGGTGAGTGCAGCGAACAGGGGTCTGATGGTGCACGGACTGCTGGAAACTCCAACCGTGATGCCAATGATGATCGAATGCGCAACGATTCCAAACTCAAACACTTGCGCTACAACGATATGTCTCACGTTCGAGAACGCTGAGTCGTCGGTAACGTGCTCGTGGATGTGGGGGTGGGCCATGACTTGACCATGATGATTGTTACTCTCGACATCATCTGCAAAAGATTAAAAAAAGTTTAATTAGCGTATTCCATGGATGTTTGTTACAATGTCAAAACGAAGACATCCATACATGAATCAAGTTCTACTAAACATTTTGAGGACTAAATAAGCAGTAAATTTGAAGAGATTTCAGGACTTGGCTTACCACTCTTTACAGCTGAGTCGCTAATCTTGTCTTCTCCGTGACTGTGACCATGACGGTGCATGTAGAATTCGGTGGCGGCGAAATCCATCACAAGCGTGGCGAGGGCAGCCAACATTGCAATAAAACCTGCCCATGCGAACTTGCCCCAGGGATCCTCAGGAAGGCAGGGATTGGCCAAAGTGTCGTGCGCAGTCGGCAGCATGTGCACGAACGCGGTCGCCAGGATCACTCCCGCCGCAAACGCCTTCGCAATGAAGAAAGGGTTTCCATCAGTCCGGAGAAAGTGGCTCCGACGGCCAATGAGGGGGATCAACACGCCCAAAGCACTAGCGAAGAAAATCACAGCAATCGCTGCAGCCTTCAAACGATTTGCGGCGTCTTTGTCGTAACAACTATCAGCTCCCGCAGGACTGCAATCCGCTGACGACATCTCTACAGTACCACTAACTGCACTCCAACATGCAAAATATTCAGCAAAACAACCTTCACTGTCATCACATTACTCGCAACAAACCATACAAAACACCTCCACAAACATCCCTTTCAGTAACACAAAAAAAAAACAACACCTCAAACCCAGAACCAAGGCTAAAAACATACCCAACTCCTCAGAAGGTAGCTTCAATAAATTATGCAGAAAGTTGCTGGACGAGACCGGCAACTCGGAACTCCTTCCAAACATTCGCTGCAAGACACAAGAACACAACAATTTTAGAAATAATCCAAAAACAAAAAACCAAAAAAAAAACCAATAATTCAAAAACTAAAAACTCCAATTCTAACACGAAACACGAACACTCAAAAAACGCTCAACAAAAACCAACGCCCCAACCTAGTTGCAACAAAAAATCCAGATCTCATGAACATCACAGGAAAGAATTCCACTCGAACACTAGATGAATGCAAAACGTCACCAACAAAAACCCCCAAACGAGGCGGCAAAAAAAACGCAACAAACTCACACACCCAACCATCGACAATCCCACTCACCTAACAGAACACTCCCCAACAAACACCAACATGCAGCAACCAACCATCCCACTCACCATCCCAACCTCATCCCAACCTCCCCACTCACATCATGCATCCCCACTCACCATCCCACCCTCCTACAATCCCCCATGCTACGACCTCCTGAACCATCAACAAGCAAACCAACACAAGCCAACCTGGAGAGCGAATCGGGCCTCCGCCAGGTAGGAAAAGCGAAAGGATTCGTGCAAGACTCACCACTATATACGAGGGCTGTGAGCTCATTCGAGGCCGTGGTGGAGTTGGAGTGTGCGAGAGCAAACCAACAGTGGGAGCTTGGGGGTGTCGTCACGGGGGCGATGGCAACACTGCGGGTGCGGGGGCCCACCGGGGGAGTCGCCGACGGGGTGCGCAGCCAGTGAGAGCGCTCGACGGGGGCCTCCGATGAGCACATCGCCCGCGGATTGCTCACGTCTCGGGCTGTGGCCTTTGGGCTTTGGGCTTTCTGTGACTTGGTTCGAATGAGGTCATCCGGGGTCCGACAGGGCCCATTCGAGGGCTGGTTCGGGGACTCATGACCACATCCTGCCTTGCATGGCGACATGGGATTACTTTTACTTTTTTGGAATATTTGATTTGTTTTTTTTCCTTTTTGGGGGTTTGGTGGGGTGGGGGTTGGTTTCGTGGAAGGGTCGGGGTGGGATGGACTCATTGCGAAATTATTGGGTTGGGGGTTGGATCTTTTGGGGGTTGGGTGTGGTGGAGTTTTTGTGTACGGGTTTGATTCTCATCGTTTGGAGGGTGGTGTGGTGGCTGTAGGGGCGCTTTGTAAGTTTTTTGATTTTGTGATTTTTTGATTTTTTTTAAAAAAAAATTTCTTTAGGGGAATGGTTCTCAGCCCTGTAAGCCTCTAAACCTGTAAACCTGAGAACGTCGTTCTCCCAAACCTGAGTGTCTTTCCGATGCAAAACATTCTAAATCCATTTACAGGTTTATAGGTTTGCCCCAAAAAACCTTCCAAAACCAGGTTTCAACCTGTAAATTACAGGCTTACACGCTTGAATACAAACTTGGCCTGAACCGCAATTCACGTCTTTCCACATCTTTCCGTTTACAGGTTTATGGTTCAGGCCTTACTGGGGATGCTCTCAGGGAAGTTCTGATCAGGGACCTGAGGAGTGGACTCTAGAAGTTTTTGTTCTAACTGCTTGAACTTGGAGTATTTTTATAAAAGATGTGAAATTAAAATAAAATAAAATGGGAGAAATGGAGCCTATCCATTTGTTCATATGAAAATTACTCCTTGTATTAGGTCAAAGTGGCTTGATTATAATTTTTAGACCAAAGAGAAGTTGAAAGGGGAAAGATAGGAGAAAATAGATTACAAGAATGGTTTTTCAAATGAAAACGGATCATCTCCATTTTATTTATTTGCACTTATGGTTTGTATACGTGTGGTATTTTGAGATGTATAATGTGTTGTGAGTGCTAGGAATTTCTTTCGGCAACTTATAATGTTCTCTGCAAGTTTCTAAATTTCTGTTTGATTGTTTATTTCATGAGGCAAACAGACGCTAATTTAGCTCTTAGAATGTTGTGTGAACATATGGCTGTTGAGTTTTGGAATTGATTTGTATAGCATATAATAAAATGAGGCTCCAAAATAATTGTTTTCGTTACTAGTATACAATGCATGTCACATTTCGGATAACCTGAAAGTGGATATGCGTAATACATTCTGCATATACACACTCATGACGGTACAACCAAAATGCCTACGCTTCCAAAGTTTTCAAAACAGAAGTCCAAAAATCACCCAAAGTCCACAGAATCTTCCGAATCTAGGAAACGCTGAAGATCCCACATAGGTGGCACATACGGCCCCACAGCGACAATTACTGTAACAAAACAGTCATGGAAGGTGAGGAGAATAGGTGCACCAAGTGAGGTAGGCTCCAAAGGAGCATGTCGACATTCTGTTAAAACAAACCCCACGGAATGCAGAAAACAGAGTTCGTGCATTCACTCACTCTCATCTGTCTCCAGCGAAGTTGACTCTGCAAGTGGTTGGTATACATTGTCCTTTCCAAGGCACCCAAATTCAGGTCATGGACTCATGGTCATATTATTTTAAGGATTAAAGTATATTCCAACTTCCCAAGTGCCAAGTGCCGTGGTGGCCACTGCCCAGAGGCGATCCAATGGTATTGTTGAAGTATTCGTTTGTTAACTTACTGATCAGCTTCAAGGTGGAGTCGTTCCCAGATTCAGTTGCAATTTGGGTGCAGATTTGGGGACTGGGTGCGGAGGCACGTGCTCACGTTGTCATTCTGACGTGTGCGCTTCTTCCACAAGCGACTTGTCCAGTGAAGGGAGGAGTACTGTGCCTGGTTCTCTCCAAGAGCCTAATGACTCCAGGTTTTTTCAGGTGAAGGGGCAGGTCATGGTTTCTTGCTCACGGTACCTCTTGGGTAGTTGTTCATCAAACTTCTTCCACATTCCTTTTCCCCCAAAATAAGAGGTAAACAATTTTTTTTGGCGTTGGTGGTAACTTTTTGCAAAGTATGGTGTTTAGTATGCTGTGTTTTATATTGTGTGGTTTTTGTAGTGGACTTGTCGTAGATGATACGGATAGAATTTGGACTCATGATGATTCATGGATTGGAAGATTATTATGTTTAGATATAAAAAAAAAATTGAACATTTGGTTGTAGGTAAGTTGGAGTGGAATTTTTATTATATAAAAAAATTGTGACAAAAAAGTCCTAGTACAAAACATATTTGAAGTGTACATTTGTACAAAAAATGAACTGTGAAAAAATTGAAAAAGAACTGTGTGCTTTAAGTTTTGTGATTGATTAAAATTCTAATTTGCATTTTCAAACATGAGAAATATACAAATTCTAAAACAACATCTATTGCACTTGAAAGAAATTTTTGTACATTAGAAAAAAGATGTCTATCCAACTTATTTGTCAGAGTCACAGACCATGCACACACTGTCGCTCCATCTCATGTTGAAAAGGTTTAATTTTCTTTCCCAAAATTCTCAGTATTCTACACAACTTCATTGTTGGTTTTCTCATGACTTTGGCGTCCTGTCTTGCAAAATTTTAGCCCGGTATTGGGACTTGATGAAGTTAAATGTAATCCCACTTGCTATGCAGTTTTGTAGTGAGCTGATCTAGTTGAATTTTTAAAATTTTGAAATTTTCATTATTAATTTCTTTTCATTTCTTATGTTTTGATGCAGTTCTAGTTGAATTCAAGCACAAAAGCAAGTATCATTCTAGAGAGAGAAACTCATTTGAATGACAGGATCTGCCAAGGCTTGGATGGTGCTGTGGTTATTTCTTGAGACTTCCTCTCACACTTCCGGCTTTGAGCATACTTCCAGCCTTACTTCCAGTCCTAAGCATGCTTCCAGGCTTCGGAGGAGGGCGCCTGCTATCTATGTCGACTATCTTCTTCGTGACCTTGTCTTCAGTCACATGAATCTGCTCATTCAGCTCTTTCTTCATGGTTTCCAAATGCTTCTCCAATGCGTCTATGACCTTCTGGGTGATCTCATCAGGTATTGCCGCTGCAACACATAGCATGTGTGACTTACTGTTAGATCAGACTGTCATATTCTAGGCTATGTTGAAGATCTTCAGAGTCATTCAGTGTCGTGGAATATGTATTTTCGACGTTGTGGATATTGAACATCTTTTTACATGAGGACAATTGCCAGTGAAAGGTTTGAGTAATTTTCAGAGATGGTGTAAATTCAGATCATTACCCAAGTAAGCAGCTTCAATCTCTCGCTTGCGCTCCTCTTCTGCAGCTAACCTTGCTTCTTCAGCTAATCGAGCCTCCTCGTCCTGTTCAATGTAGGGTTAGGAAGGTATCGGAATTGGCATTGCATTAATCATGTCTATGAAATCCTTCAGGGATATATTCCAAGAAATGGTTTTGTTAAGCATGAGGGAAAGAAAAGCTGCATGACAAACCTCTTGCTCTTTCCGAATTCGTTCTTGTTCTTCATCATACTCGTCTTGAGGCATGAACGTCTTCAGTTGGAAAACATAAGGTGGGAGTTCCACAAAGTTGCCTGTTTCCAGAGTTTCGATGTTGAGTATGAATGTTGGCATGAATGCATACTGGTACATCTTGAAGTGCCTGAAGTATCTGTTTTCACATGATGAATCATAGAATGAGGGGATCTGCTAATCAGTGTGCCGAAAGCAAAACTCCTGAGCTTGGAATAGGCGGTTTGGAAGAAGGCTTTCAGCAGAGCACTATCACTACACTCAAAGTATAGTACATATTAGAGAGAATCAGAGCCCTAGTCTGCAACACCGAAATGTATCCAATTGTGATATTTGAGGCTGAAGTTTGATGATTAGAAAGATCACTATCTAGAACGTGCTACAGGTTTTGGAACCTACGTATGAAGCAAATAGTGAGTGATTGCCTGCAGGTCTGCCAAGGAGAAGATGGCCACTGAAAACGGGGGCCGTTGCACACTGTGCGTGAGTAGAATCTGCTTCGCCTTCTCCCAACTCTTGTCCATTGGCATGCGCCCGACTGCACACAACGACCACTTAATCAAGCAAGGTGAGTGAGGCGTTTCCATTCCAGTTGCATCACAAATGGAAACTCTAAAACGTGCCACTATCTCTGCACCCGGATTTAATTCAAGCACACCAGATTACCTACCAGTTGATTGTTCGTGGATGGCTTTTACAATGGAAACCAACGTAGACATCTTCTCCATTGTGAATCTCTTGTCTTGTGCGAATCTGTTGGGCAGGCTCTGTTAAGGTCAGCAAGGATAATTCATGTGGTTGACAAGGCTTACAAGTTGTTGAACATGCACAGTTGTGAAGTGAAGATTTCAGTATGGTCACACATTATTTGCCATCACTATATCACTAGGGTTGATAGGTCGAAGGTGACGACAGAACATGGAATTGATGTGCACTGTGACCGACTAGTTGTCCTTTCCAAAAACATAAAATTATATTTCAGAGTGGCATGGATGCAGCTGAATCAAAAGAGCCAGCAGGATGCATACATTATTGTGTTGTAGTACAAGTCGACAACAATTTCCGCAAGGTCGTCTCCATCATCCTGAATCCCGAACGCATCCCGTACATTCCTGCCCCCAAGACACAATCAACATCAACATAATGAAGCATTGAAGACTTAGATGGAGGAGCATGAAGTGTTTTCATCAAAACAGCTGGAAGCTTAGCAGTATAGCAGATGCTTATCAACTTCGACATGTAAGCCAGTTGCTGAGAAATGCATTGACGTAATTTGGAAGCGAATTTCAGGACACCACCTTCGAATTTCTGACGTTTCTTTCGGTTCCAAAATCTCCACCAGCGTAGCTTCAGACAGATCCTTCCATGTCAGACACTCAGCCTGCACAAAAACAACGAAACCTCCAATCAACCATGTTGTCACATTTGTGCAGCTCCTTCGGAATCAGCACGATTAGATGAACACTTGACAAATAGTTTCATGCTGATTTCTTCTACAGTTGAACCATATTGTGTATTTGCACATCAATGTGGCAATTCCATGCTCAAGATAAAATCTGTAAGCCATTGTGACCTAATTCAAACCAATTGGACTTTGCAACAACGAAGGTGAACATGACCCACTTGGACTTTGCAAGAAGCTCTCAGGCTAGGCTTACCATGATCGTCTTCACGTCCTGAAGCCCGACATGGGCACCTCCATTGATCGCTCAAAATCAAGCACTCGCCATTAATCTGCATCCTGCATCCCCTGCTTAGGGCGAAGGCGTAGTCAGTTACTACTTACTGCGACAGAGTGGGTGAAGTGTTCGCATTCTGTGTCCTTCATTCCATTCTTCGACATAGTCACTGTTTGTTCATGTGTGTAGAGATCGAATTGCGGGGGCATACATTGCTCAAGCTTTCTACAGGGCATGCAGTATTTCGGTGAGGGAGGGATGCGAGGAGCTGAGGAGGATATGGGATCATGGTTATTGTAAGAAGACATTAAGGATTAGTGTGATGGATTGACGGAAAGCAGTGATGGCAGACGCAACTTCTTCCCGGGGTGTTTATCGCTCGTTTAAGCAGATTTTGCATGACAGTGAGTATTTCTTCCTGTTCAGCCCCTGCACTCATCTTGCGTTTTCAATGTACAGGTTTGTTGTAGTCTTTTGTTTTGTTGGTGGGCTTATGTGTAGATCCTTAGAACTTAATGTAACATGTCCTTTGACCTTATATTGAAGTGTTGGAATGTTCTGTGCCTATCACTAGTTTGCTTCGCATTCTCCTTTAGGGTTATTAGCAGGTTGTTTGCGAAGATTGAGTAAGTCGATATCTACAGGGGAATTTGTTTGGTCATGGACTGTGAAGGATGTGGATTGAGGTTTGTGAAATCGTTGAAAGGCATTGAGTTCTGGTTCCTTGAAGACAGAGTTTAAATTCACCTAAACCCTAGGCCTTCGGAGATTTGGAATAAGTGGTAATGAATTTGCTACTTGAATGTTCAGGACTTCTTGTGGACATGCTGCACAGTGTTAAGACTACTAAGCAGTCGACTGAATGGAAGGTGCGAATCTCTTTCACATTGTTAATCTTAGTGATCTTTGGTAGGTCACCATGCAGTTTTATGTGGAGATGTGCTTTAAACGGAAGATATATCATTCTTTGTATGGGCATACTTGAGTGTTAATGTTGATGGGATCAAGTTATTGCCGCAGGTTCTGATCATGGACGAAATGACTTTGAAGGTGATGTCGTCTTCCTGCAAAATGACAGAGATCACCGACGAGGGGATCTCCTGTAAGATTTCTGAGCTGCACACAGATTCTGTGATCTTGCGTAGTGATTCCTAATTCCTTTTCTGTATTAGGAGCGTCTTGATCAGTCATAGATTTTGTGGTAACAGCACATGTATAAGTGATGCTCCTTTGGTATTATATACATGTTTGCAGAATTTATTAGCTATCAGCTTAGTTTGTGAATCTAAGATACAGAGCAACTTAGTGATTGAATCTGGACTCTGAATCATGGAATTCTTAAACTCACCATATTGTACACCCTACAGAAGGTATCAGGAGTTCTCTTTCAATACCATTCTTTTTCATCCGTTGCATGTCCTCCTGTGCAGTGGTAGAAAATCTGGGAAAAAGCAGGCAGCCATTACCAGCCCTTGACGCGGTTTATTTTATCAGGCCATCTCCAGATAGGTATGTCTACAACTCTGGTGCTTTTTAGATTCATTTGCCTATGACAAATCTGAATTATTCCTATCAGTTTAGGCTGACAAGTCTTTCATCTCTCTTCTTGGTACCTACATAAGAGTTAAGAGATTTTCCGGTTTTTTGACAAGTGCAAGTGTATCGCTGCAGTGTGCAAGCTCTTATTAAGGATATGTCAGGAAAATCACCGCTGTACAAAAAGTGAGTTCTGCCTTATTTACGAATGTGTATAATGATCAGTAATATTTTCAAGAGCAGTTCACACCTCTTGAATATTTGATCATGTGAAGAATCCTTTGATCTAGAATCTGTAATAGAATTTTTTCACTGATGTTGGCTGTTCCATTATCTGTATAACAGGGCATACATATTCTTCAGCTCTTCAGTTCCTCGTAATGTACTCAAGTCTATCAAAGACGAAGCATCTGTTATGGCCAGAGTTGCAGTTCTTCGAGAGGTAAGGGTCCTATTAAATCATCGCTTTTGTGTGCAGATCATTACATTATGCACCATCTCGTTCTATTACCATGCATTTAATGCGAAGATCAGTCAGTTTGAATGGGTTCTTGGTTCTCATGTTGAAATTGTCGTGTACAGTGCAGATAAACTTGGAAGTCCTGACAATCGACACTCAGGTACTTCTTAGATCTAAAATCCGGGAAATGAGGTTGTTGGATTCTATGTTTTGTAGTAAGATGCACATTAGTGGTGCTTATATACCAGGAATTGCAAAGTTTTAGGTTTCCAAAGCATTCGACGAATGCCGCAGAATCTAATGAAGAATTTTGCCTGACCTTTGATTACCATTGTCAGTGGAATGAGATTTTTTTGTACACAACGTCTTATTTCATTGTCCATTTGAAATGGGCAACCGATGATGACAACACGGACAGAGAGTGATATGTGGCTGGCCCGTTTTGAGGGTAGTGTAGGGATTCTCAACAGATCATGAGAAAGCGCTGGAACATTTGTTTGGAGAGCACGCAGAGACTTCCCGTGATTTCGACCTTTGTATTGAAAGCATGGCTATACGACTATCAACAGTTTTTGCTTCTCTGAAGGTATGAATTTCACGTCAAGCTGACGACCATATATTCAGTCAGTCCGTTGGGAGAGTTGTGTGTGAGCAGGTCTCAAGATGTTTCCCTGAGCTTTGTTTGAAAATTCTAGTACATTTTCCTTTCTTGCAGGATCAATCAGCTGAATGGTTCCTCAAGGGTGATGATTGCAGGAGTTTCCATATGTGCGTTACCGCGCCGCTAAGCCACCTGCTGAAGGTTCTGATTATAAGGTCACGGCTCGTGATCTTGTGCCCACCAAGCTAGCAGCTGCGCTTTGGGATTGCCTTATGAAGCACAGAAATTCTTTGATTGACTTTCCCAATTCGGAGACCTGTGAGCTTGTTATTGTTGACCGAACAATCGACCCGGTAAGCAATTTCGATCGAAGGTTTGGGACAACTTTCAGAGATCGATCGCAATAATTTCTTCACTTTTCTGCACTATAGTTTCATTATTCTTTATTCCCTTCTCACTAGCAGTTACCGGCTGATTGCAGGTCGCACCGATTATTCACGAGTGGACTTATGATGCCTTATGTAATGATATTTTAGATATTGATGGCAAAAAGTATTCATATGAGGTATTTAATTAAGAAACGAACTTATTTTGTTGCAACACTTCCAACACCTTCTCTCAAAGTAATATTGTTAGATCGTAGATTTGCATTGATGTTGTTAGATCACAGAGAATTAAAAGTAATCGATTTTTCCTGGGTGCAGGTTACCACAAGTTCAGGCAAGAAAGAGCACAAAGAGGTCCTCCTTGCAGATCATGACCCGATCTGGCTGGAGATGAGAGATCTTCACATTGCTGATGTAAGTGAATTTGGAAATGCAGGATTTGTTGCAAGAGGACTTTCATTTCCATATTGTGCTAGTTTTAATTCTTTCTTAATTCATGGCTCGTTGGGGGATAGGCAAGCTTACGGATAAGAGAAAAGATGCAACAGTTCGGCACCAAAAACAAAGCAGCTCAAATTCGTTTGGGCGCCAAGTACAGAAGACATTCTATGATTCGAATTTCATTTTATCACAAATGATGGATTTTATTTATTATCACTTTAGATAGCCTTCTGTGATTCCACCTATGTTCTTATTGCAGCGTGAGTGGTGCGCTTTATCATTTGGATTGCTCGGAATGTTAACAGAGAAGGGCAAGAAATATCGACAAAAGACATGCAGAAACTGGTCCAGGCTTTACCTCAATTTCAAGATCAAATCGACAAACTCAGTTTGCACATTCATGTGAAAAGCTACTCCACTTGTAGTTTGGGCTATATTTCTTAATATTGTGATTGGAACTCCGGTTGCTGCATGCTGGATTAAGTCATTCTGTAGCTTAAACATTTTTGGCAAATGGCCGGAGTCGCTGGAGTAGATCACTTGATAGCACGACGAATTGCCTTGCTGAGTAGTGCCGCTTTTCCGAGTCTCTCCTTGTCCTGAGAGCTCAAGACTTCTGTACTGTACACAGTCAACCGGACTTATTTATGCAATATTTTTATTTGTATGGTACTGAACACTTTCAGATTGCAACAACAATTAATGAGAAAGTCAAGAAGGAAAGCTTGGATGACATTGGAAAACTTGAGCAAGACTTCGTATATGGGGAAGCAACAAGCAAAGATCTTCTAAGCATGATAAGTTCCAAGCAGGTACATATCTAGCATTTCGTATGTCTTGCTTGAGGGAGTTTAAAAATGGCAGTTATAATGTCTTTAATTGACTCTTTAGAATGTCATTCAACTTGCTTGGCCTTGACCAGCGACACATTTTTCTATGTCAGAACATTAGAAGACTTTGGAACGACCAGTCCTGGAGTTTCTCACTATAACTTAGTAAGCTGAGAAGATATATCTTTAGAGAAGTTGTGTTTTGTCATCATTGTGCACACTATTTTCGATTTTCAAGCAATTTTCTCTGACCATGTGAGATTCAATTGATGAATGTAGGGCATGACTCAAGATAATAAACTGCGGCTGCTACTGATTTATGCCGCAACACACCCTGAAAAGTTGGACGCTGCCAAACGCCTACAGTGGATGAAGGTCTCTATTTCTCTCTTCTAGCTGTTGTCCAGATACACCACGGCTGTCAGAAAAAGACTCAGAAAGCTAACGGGGGAGACCGTTCAATTTACTCTCCAAATCGTAGCCGATTTTGTTCTCTGAAAGTTCATGCACATAGCTGTATACACATCTGAAACGGATATCTTATCGGGCACGATGCAGTTGGCAAAACTCAGTGGCGAAGATATGAACGGTATCAACAACTTAGAATACCTTGGAGTTTCTGTATCTAAGAGGCAGTCAGGAGTATTTTCTCTCAAGTTTCGATCACAGAAGGTAACTAAACAAACAATCATGGACCTAGTAAACTCTAAGATAATTATTCTGTTTTGGAGAACTGTAGATAATTGAAATTATGTAGATTGTTTACTACCACTAATAGATGTTCATACCACTCTGTTACTGCTGAGCCTTACTAGCATTTCCTCCCTTCTGAACTGGTGTTGTATCTCAATGTACATTGATCTTGCGTGGTCAATTGGGTGTGGACTTATTTGCACCTTGAACACATATTTGTTCTTTTCCCAAACAGGACAACCGACCAGTGAGGAAGGAAAAGAACCAGGACGAGATGGCCTGGCAATTGTCGCGTTTCTACCCGCTAATAGAGGTAAGAATGTCTCAAGAGGATTCGATTTCTCCAATAGTTCGATTTATCAATAGAGCGACAATTTCAGGTGCAATAATCATTAAGCAAGATCACAAAGTAGGCAAAGACCTTCAGTTATCGTCATTCACCAGTAAAAAGGAGCAACTCACTGCTGTAATCGGTTGACCATGGAGGCCTCATGCATCTAAGATTAAGGATAGTTCTAAACGAGCGTTCAGATTCAATTTACTTTTTCGAGACATCATGAACATTTTTAGTGGTAATCCATAAAAACGAAGTTATGTTCATTTCTTAGTCACTATATAAGACTTAGCTCATGTGAGACAGGGCTGAATTAGAAAACAGGACACATACCTCCTCTTGTAACGGCACAAAATCCTGCATTGTGCAGGATATCGTGGAAGAATTGAGCCGAAACGAACTTCCGAGGGAGCAGTACCCTTATGTTAAATTGCCAGAGTCGCTTGTAGGAGGGGACGGCTCTGGGACTGCCCAGCCGTCAGCAGCCTCTGCAAGGAAAGTGCCGCACTCTGTACGTACGATCCGCTATAACTGGGCTGCTAATTCTGAAAGAGCATCTGGTGGAGATTCGTCCAGGTCTGAGTGTTCCTCAGACTCTTTGATGAAGAGCTTGTTTAATTATCGCTGTATTTTAATCGGTACTCTTCATAATTCTTCAAGTTCAATGGTTTGCATCTTGCACAATCTCATCTCCTCCGGGACAAAGTTTTGCCAGTGACTCCACTCTCAAGATGGTCAGCACTGAACCGACCATAACTGGAGCGCGGATTTTTGTGTTTATCGTGGGTGGAATTACACGATCTGAGGTATGGATTTTAAATCCCATGTGAATTGGCGGTACCTACCAAAGTATCTGGACTTATCCTGCTTTGAATTACTGTATTTGACCTGCAACACAGTCTACACTTGCTGTTAAAGAATCATGAAATTCAGAAAACACAATGTGGTGAAGTACCTTTTATTGTATAAATCGAAGACACTGAAACCTTTTATTGTTTGGTTGATTTAATAAGCTTCGGACAATGCACAAGCTGACACTGCAGCTCAAACGAGAGGTGGTTTTGGGATCAACAAGTTTGGATAACCCACGGCAATTTCTTCAAGTACGTATTATTCATGTGTAGACATCTCTTCACAGCTTCCAACTGAATCACTAGTTCTTCTTGCATTAGGAGTTGAGTGCAGACTGTAAACCGAGCCTCTTCACCGATATTTAATTTTCCATTGCGCTTTGCAGAAGCTGAAGTCTCTGAGTACAATCGATGACATTGATTAGGATTTTCTTCACTCGAGAGTGGTCCGAGTAGCTCAACATCAATTTCAAGCACTCAACCCAGATGGTAATAGAAGGTTTGCAGCCTGAGGGACATGAAGTTTCAGAATACCAACGAAGGGAATGTTAGGATTAAGCTCTTTGTAAGAATCCCCTAGCCTGTTGAAAACTCGACCACCACTTTAGTTGCTTTGTGTTGGCATATCATACTCATGTCTAGGATAAGAATTTTTAGACAAAGTACACTTGGTTTTTAAGGTTATAGTTTGCCCACAAATCTAGTGAATCTAGAAATGGCATATAATTGTACCTCAAAACATGTCCCTGTCTACAAATCCTAGGCTGAAATCCATGTATGGAAGGGTGACATTCCCAATGAATGCCATGTTCATCAAATTGGTCAATCCTGTTTATATTCGCAGCAGCATTCCTCAAATTAAGAGAGAAAATGAACTGAAAATCACACTATCTGTATAATCAGGATTAGCTAATATAATCAATATGTCAAGGTGACAGACCTGTGGGAGTGTGAAGTCCAGAGCTTCATGGCTTACGCTCGAGCTTAATCCTCCAGAAAAGTCTTTTAGCAATATATCTTCCCAATTGATTGCCCCAGTGGCATGATTCCTTTCTTTTTTAATAGCTGATTATGTAGAGTTTTTTATGCTCCACAATTCTTCAGGAATCGAGAGGAGAGGAATTCTGCTGGTGAATTGTAGGCTATGACATTCGCTTATTCTCTCACATGCCATGAAGCAAATTCTGGAGAAACTGCAAAATCCTCTTCTCTCTTCAACGACCAATTCAGTGCAAGTGGTTCTTTCCAATTTTCACACATTAACCCCTAAAATTCCAGGCCCATTTTTGCCAATTTTTACTTCTAAAATGCTGAAAATTTCAAAAAAATCCTTCTTTGTATTTTTAATTCTTAAAATGCTGAAATTTCAACCCCATAAAGATTATGATTTATCATGTTCACTAAAAAAATCTTGTCAAGAAATATTAAAAATCCTAACTGTGGTAGCTTGCTGAAGTTCCCTGCAGCCCACTTTGGGTTTTGTGGAATTTTAGGGATTAAAAAAATCATATATTTTTCAATTGTATTCTCGTACCAATTGAAAATATATATCAAATAGCAGTTCAAGTACCAGTACAAATTTAGCACCCCCTAGTCGTGCGTGCCCATGGTAAACAACGTAATTAAGCTAATCCACCCAACGTAGATTCACGAAGAGCCAAACCTGGTTGAGGTCCCATACAAATCATCCATGAGGAACAAAATCTGACTTCTGTCAAAGGAAAACAAGTCATCCGCGACAACCCACTTTCATACGATGATCCATCCATCCAGAATCACCAGCAAAAACTGGGACCCACCCCAGTGGTGACTGCAGTGTCAGTGTCCAGAATCTGAGATCAGTCTCCCCAAGCCTAGTCACCACCACCAACACTCAAACTGGGTTTGTCTGATATCCAGAATGTTATCAATAATCAGCATTCCTTAGAAAAGCCCCGCAATACCAGAAGATAAGTCCCTCACCCTTTCCACTTCCCCCAGTCGGCAACCTCCCGTGTGAACACCACCCAGTTCCATCCCCCCCCATCACACTCCTCCAAATTCCACCATAACTTATTCCACTGAATTCCGCCCCTTCATCTCCTACAATCACAAATAATGGCATCCAAACTCCCTACAACCTCATCACAAACACATTAAAAATCTCCCGTTCCTAAAAACACATCTCTATTTTAGATTATATTTAAAAGAAAAAAACCTACATATTATAATGATTAAATTCCCAGATGATGGAATGAACCACATGAGAGCTTTCAATCCTCACTTAAGCTACAGCAATATTATAAAAAAATCCCCAACAACTCATTACAAATTGTTTAAAACCCCCCTATGTAGAAATCTCCTTCAGAAATAGAATAATTGCTAATAAAAATTATTAAAAAAATAAAGAAAATTCACAATTAAAAATAAATCTAAAATTTTAGAGGATGGATAAACAACATGAAGAATCTCTATCTAAAATTAAGTGGCAATAATGATTTTCTAAATCTTCAACAACTCATTATAAAATGTTAAGAATCCCCACCTATAGAAATCTTCCTAAGAATAAAATGTATCGATCAAATTTTAAATTACATAAAATCCACAATCAAAATAAATTGAAGTTTCTAGATGATGGAATAAGGGACATGAGAGAGATTTCAATTTACAATCCTAGTGATTTCACATACCATATCATCATCCTAGGCAACTGTAGGATATGATGTCTGTCTGTCTGTCTGTTGGCACAGTTTCTGTTGTTTCTTTCGTTGTGTTTGTGTCTGTGTGAATGGGTTTCTGCTCTCTTTCTGCTATGTATTGAAAATTAGGGTTTATTAGGGTCTTCTCTTGCCAACGCCATCGCGCACCGTCGCTGCACTCCCGCACCTCCATCGCCCAGCTCTCTACTCGCGCAATCTCAAGGGGCCACGGCGGAGAGTGTCTGAGGAGCGATGGCTGCGAATGTCGAGCTTTGAACGGGGGCTTTTGGTGGAGTATTGCGGCGGAGAATAGGGAGAGAAAGGGAGGGCAGGGGAGGGGGAGAACAGAGGGGGATCGTCGGCAGCGATGGCGCTGGAGGGAGCTCATGCCGATGAGGGGTACGCGAGTATTGCTGGGGGGCCCAAGGACGGGCCCGTGCTGACGATGATGAGCAAGAGGCTGCGGGCGCTCAAGAAGAAGTACAACAGGATCCTGCAGATAGAGGAGAACAAGCGCCAGGGGAAGACGGTGAACAAGGAGCAGGAGGATGTGCTCAAGACGAAGATTGGAATCGCGGCGCTCATTGATGAGTATGAGAAGTTGCGGCAGCCGTTGATGGCTGCGGTGAAGGAGGAGGTGGCGGAGCGGGAGAAGGAGCTTCTGGCGGCCACGTTGGAGCGGAAGCAGGAGGAGGAGAGCGTGTGCGAGGTGGAGGGGGAGGCGGCTGGTGGTGCCGGGGAGAAGGGGGTGAATGCGGAGGTGGAGCTGAGGGGGGAGGAGGTTGAGGGTGGTGAGGAGGTGGAGAAGGTGGTGGAGGCGCACGAGAATGGAGGGGAGAGTGGTGATGTGGAGGAGGGTGGAGCTGATGCTGCTGCTGCTGCTGTTGCGGTGAGCCAGGAGGTGGTGGTGGAGGAGGAGAAGGGCGCGGAGGTGGAGGAGGAGAGTGGTGTGAGGGAGAGTGAGGGTGTGGTGCAGGAGAATGTGTTTTCGGAAGGGGATGTGGCGGACCTCTTGAAGCTGCTCTACTTCGCGCATCTGTTTGATGTGAGGTCGCAGGGCGAGGCGCCTGCTTTGGTGTGGACGAGGGTGCACGAGAGGAGCTCCTGTTTGTCGTATGATTTTGTGACTGATGACACGACTACGCCTTTGATTGAAGGAGACCTAGATGCTCTGTCGTTATTTGGATCAATGTTGACGTCTCGGCCGCCGAATGAAACATTGTCACATCGGGATGCTCTGCAACGTTGCATTGAGCATGCGCGAGAGTGGCTGCACAACTCGGATCGCGTCATTCAGCTAGATGCTCATGTTTCTTGTATCCTGCCCCACATGATGTTGTCGATCTAGGTTGTTCGTTTAGATTGTTCGTTTCTACTTCCTGCTACTATTCAAACTGTCACTGTCTCGTCTTTTCCTGATCTTGGAGTATGTTTTAGTATCTTGGAGTATTTACTGCAGGTTACTGTATTAGTGGTTTCATCCCGTTTCACGAGTTTTTTTGGTTTGGCTCCCTTGACAGCTGATTACAGACTCACGACTGAGGGAAAGATTGAACAGGATTCTTTCATCTGAATATTTCACGATGACACCAGAGCTTCAAACTGTTAGTCAGCAAACAGCTGCTGCTGCTGCCAGTGCTGCGGGTCAGTACCTTCCCACTAAGGATGTGGAACACATCGTACCTCCCGCCTACTACGTGCCTCAGGTGCGTACTTGCCTGTGAAGAGAAACCGACACGGCGATGGATTTAGCATGCTCAACGACAATTCTTTTCTCCGTTGTACATGTCCTTGTCTCCTCACTATTTGCAGTGGTTCTGAGCTTTTGTTTCCTTCAGAAGCTTTTATGGTCTTGCATCTAGGGTTTTGGAATGCAGTTATATATTTAACTTACTGTGGCCTAATTTACAACATATCCTCGACGCGTAACTGACGACTGAGATTCGTGGGGGAATTGAGCAGGAGCCGCAGGCGCCTGTACCTCAAATGTACGAGTTCGCAGTGCCCGGGAGTAACGGAGGCCCACCAGCTTCAGCTCCTCTGATTTTCCTCGCCGAGAATCCGGTCCCTGCTTTTGAAATGCCGCAGGTATGAGAAAATATCTAAATTCATGCATTGTATTATATTCCCTCTTTTCCTTGTGCTTTCAAGTCCTCTTTGAGTAAAATTCTCATTTAGAGAATCTCTGACTAATAAAGTCTATTATGTTGTCCAGTTTGGCAGCCATGGAAGTCATGAAGAAGCAAATGTAGGAGGTCCAGAGGAGACCGAAACGGTTCAAGCTGCAGAGCAGCAGCCAACTGAAGAGGTGGCAGTAGGTGATGGCCAACCCCAGCCGCCAATCCCGCCTCATCATCACTACCAGCACCATCCGCAGGGTCCACCTCAGGCTGGTGGCAGAAGTGGGGGATATCAACAACAGCAAGGTTCTGGAGGTCCTACAAGGGGGGGACGGGGCATTCCTGGAGGCTACCAGGGGGGTATGGGCGGTCGCAACGGCGGCCGTGGATACATGAACAATGGTCGTGGTGGACGCGGAGGACGAGGCGGCATGTATCCTACTGGTGGGCGTGGAGGTCAGTTCTATGATCAGCCTGGAGGCTTCCAGCCTAGACCTAACCACTACGGCGGTAGAGGCGGACGTGGTGGCAGGGGCGGTATGATGTACAATGGGCAACAACCCAATGGTGCTGCCCCTCCTGCAGTAGCACCAGCCTCTGGTTGAATGGTGCAATAGACTTTATCTGGGCCCGGTGCATTCTGGTGATCGAAGTATTCAGAAATTGATACAATTTACACATTGTTCCAATTGTGAATGGTCATAGTGACTTCCATCTTCTTGTGCTGCTGCTTACTCGAGTACGAACCAGGCCACAAGTTCGAAAGCGAATGACCAGGAATGATGTTTTGCAGATATTAGTGGCCCCCTTTTATAGATGACTTGGTGATGATTTTTTTGCTGCTTGCCATTGAGGTACCCTAGGTTTTACTTAAATTCGAGGAGGTTAATCGCTATCTAACAGTGTCGATAAGATTGAACAAGGTCCGCCAGTATCGAGAACATTCTAGTGCCGAGGTTCCACTTTTGTTGGTTCTGCTCTTTTGTGGTGATTTCATCGCACTTTTTTTTCCAAAAAAAAACAAAAAAAAAAAAAAAAACAATTCAATTTTGCGACATTCATTCTGCGACGAGATTACTAGAACTTATCGTGAACAGGAGTTGTGATATTTGATTCTCAACCCTTGCGGGTATGTGAGGGAAATCTGCTCAGGGCACATTTTAATTGATCGAAACCCTGCAGTGACGTTTACCGTATACAGTTATATCATCCACGGTATCGGATGTGAGCAATCTCGGGAAGTTCAAAACAAGTTCATATGTTTTATTGATGCTGCAGTTTTGGCGCAATTGCAAATTGTGCACATACTAGGGAGGGAAACAATTGCCCCTCAAGGTTAATGGAAACCCCTCAAGTGTGTTTTCAGCAATTATTGAAGCACCTGTTTCGGTCAGTGTCCTCGGTTGAAGTATTATATCACTCCACTATCGAGGTGAACACGTTTCGATGTGGATCATGCTGTGGAACACACTTGTTATAATTTCACTAATTCTATCTGTGACAGGGGACTTGAGCCAGTAGAATCATGTCTCAGCAGGACAAGCTAGTCTTTCAGCACATACAGTATTGTCGGCAGTGAGGAATAAGCCTTCTGCACTATGGACCTTCGTGCTAATTGAACAAGGGAGTTGTAGGGTTCTCGGTTTCCTAGAATTCTTTCGTATCAGCCATCCAGTGCATAGCCCAAATATCTGTGCTTAGCAAAGGTTTATCTTCACTTCAAGCGACCCTGACTTGAGGTATTTAAGAGAAATGATGTGAGGGTCAATTAGGATTGCTTTTCAATACTGAGACTACTTATTCAGAGGCATAGGAAGTGAAGACACAGAATGTTTCAAAAGACAAATTAAGAGATCCACATCTGGAACCTAAATTAACTGTCTCAAAATGCTCCTGAGTACATCTGGATATTTTCGTAGCAATTAGAAAATATTGAAACATCCTCAACTAGGTCCTTCAGACTATGCTGCTCAGCAAATACCTCCTTAACCGAAGCCATCTTCTGGAACCAGATTTAAACAAAATAAAGATTCTGAAGGGGTAGAAGAATAGAAGAGTGGAAGTGTACTAATCAACCTAGAATGAATGCGGACACAAAGTAGGCTAACACTGAGATGGGTGCAAAGCGAACACTCAAAGCAAAAGCGTGGGATGATGGGTCGAGGTCCTGGTTCACATAATTGCCACCACTGGCATTTGTAGCTAACGCAAGCACATACCATTGATTATCCACTGACCCGACACCTGCCGAAACATACTTGGAGTCGTTCACATAGACGGTGTAAGCTTGCGACATGGTAACGCTTTCTGCAGCAAGCTTGGGAGCACTGGCTGCACTTGTGCCATCTGGTACACAAGTTGGCCCTAAAAACCCGTCCTTCACGTTCACAAGCTGCAGGTTGCACTTGCTCAGCATGGATTCACTAAGTTGAGGCTCTTCACCTGAAACTGTAGCTGTGCCGGTTGAGTTGGAACATTTAGTACCCTTGTATGAGGCCGCTATTTGTTGTGCAACGCAAGCGGCTCCAGCGTTTGATGTGAATTCTGGAAGGGACAGCGAAATACGGTATTGGTTGATGTCGTCCAGAAACTGAGAGTTTCCTGTACACATAGGCACAATGTCAACGTTAACTAGGATTATGCGAAAGGCTTTTCCGCAGTCTTTGCTCATTTCAACTACCGAAGGAGAAAGAACAAGACGGGCTAAATGCTATCTTGAAATGATAAACTAGACTGTATATTTTTACTTGGGATTATCTGTAGTATAGATTATATCTTCATCACAAGATCAAGTGCTGAAAAGTGTGCAAGGCTTCGGACCATAGCTAGGTCAAGTGTCGATTCCTCCACTTCTGAAGAAAATACATGAGACCAATGACTGCGATTCTAGCCAGCCCTAATCATATGGCAGAATGTGAAATTTTACTAGGTCAGGATATGGAGTTCTGTCGAAGGATCGCATCCATGTTTTCACGCCCATCAAATCAAGATATACCGAGGCTCGAGCTTAATTACTACCACTGTAGTAATCGCACTGTAGTAAATGCTGCACTTAACCCAATCTGAACAGTAGGATAAGAGCTGACTCTCAACCCATGGCCATGTCCAAAACAACCAAGAAAGCCAAACTCAACTTTCACATCATTGTCGCACGACCTTTCTAAGCAGATCCAGATCTTCCACTGAAACTCCGAAGTACCCACGTTGTCAGAACTATACCCAGCAACGACTCTGTCAGGGAGCAAAAGAAGGCCGCGACCAACTAACATCTACCTACAGTAACCTCTTTCCCAAAGTGCAGGCAATGTATCGATCTACTGTAAATCTCACACAAGAAAAGCACACAGTGAACCCCAAACACACCATCAAAGAAAAACCTCAACACTCAGAAAACCAACATACAGTCTAACAAAAAGACCACTAACAGATCGACTCAAAATGGGTCGGTCGACAAAAGAATTAGTTACCATCAGCGGCAAGTGCAGACTGGATGACGAGCGCCCAGCAACAACAAAAGACCACCATCACCATCGCCATTGCTGACCCTCCTCCTGATACCAAAGCCGGCACCTTTCTCCCCCAAACCAACAAACAAAGGAACAAACAAACAAACTTAACCTTGAGCTGAGCTACAGTAGTAGAAGCTCTAGAACACTAGTTAGTTAAAACTTAGAAGCCAACTGACATACAACCAACACACAATCTGAGCAATGCTACAACAGAGAAGGACATGTGAGCTGAGGTTCTGAAAGCTTGAGAGGTTAACAATTATCAGGTGAAATGATCGAAGCTGGAAGCCTGGCAACGAGATCCAAGCAGCTAGCTTATTAGGTGCAGCTAGCTGTGGGAAACTGAGTGAGTGTGTGGGATGAAACTTTAAGGCTTCACAATCATGCATGCCGGCAACTTAGGCAAGGCAGTGACATCTCCGCAATGGAACTGGCGCAGGATGGACAGCCAGCATTATAATGCCTTCTCCTCATTATTGCGCTTGTCAGGAAGCTTTTGCTGGTGTCCTTGCTGCTGCCACCGTCTTCATCCTGTCCTTCCTTAGATTGCTCTGGGTAGCTTTGTTGTTCATAAGGAAGTGGTGCAGAAAATTGAGTGTATTTTAGGTTTGCATGGTTAGGTTTGTGAAAAAAAAGGTTTGTAAATTTTGGATTGCTGTGCAAAGTTAGCATCCCGAAAAAAAAAAACATATATTTTTGAGTATGTCTATGATTTCCTTAAAACTTTTAAGCGTGAAAACGTAGACTAGCTAGTAGCCGCTCATCTAAAGTCTTGATTTTCATGAGAAATTGGATTCTAGAAATGGTGGATTTAGTATTCCAAATTGCTCCAGAAAGGAGAAATTTATTTTTTGGAGTTGGCCCACTGACCACACACCTTGGAGGGGCGGGCTGACCTAGGTGGTCTCCAAATCTAAAAGGTCAAATTTGGAAAGTGAATGTCAATTAGTTGTATAATGGCCGCTGCCTTAGTTGGAGAATCTCCATGTAGGTATGGTAATCCAGCTCTTGCGGGTGTTGATGTGAAATAGTATGGTAGCCATTCAAACTCTGCATTGCTCGCACTATTGTAGAACAAAGCACCCACTTAGCGGAGACTCGACTTGGAGCCTAACGGCTCATCGCCTCTTCCTTCACGAGGCATGTTGTTTGCAATAGTGTTTGTGATGTGTCTTTCCTCCGTTGTTACTCTCCTCTTCTTCTCCACATGACTCCCTCTTCCATGCCTCCTTGTGATCTTTATCATTGGCAATTGAATTGTGATGTATCAGCTGTGTTTGAAGGTAGATGCTGGTAGAATGGCATCATTGGATGGATATTGTAGACAATCCTATGTAAATCTTATATCATTTGTAGATAGTTCAAACTTGTAGAGAAGGCCTCACCACTTGCTTGTTATGAAGGTTGCAAGATTGATAAATGTAGAATCCACTTTTGTAGGACATTGTGCGTTAAAGACACGGTGGCGAAAGCAATTGTATTGGCAACTTGTTGTTTGGCCATGATCTTTGACAAAGACATCTAAAAGTCAACTACCGCAATCAAATGAGTGTCAAGAGGCCTTTCAAGAGGTTCCTGAATCCACGCATAGACATGGTGTTGGTAGTTCTCTTAGAGTTTGTTTTTTCTTTTTTTCTTGTTTTTTCACACCTCTTTCATATATGTGCTCTTCCATTGCATTTTGTAGTTGCTCTCTTTGAAACCTGTATTGTTCTTTACTTGTTTTTTTTTTCCTTGGCAGTAACAATTGTTGCTTTTTTTTAAACTAGTGGGGAGAATACAATAAAGTGGACCACAAAGTGCAATATGTGATCACTAGAAAGTGAATATGAAGTGTGCTGTATTTCAAAGCTCAAAGCTGATTTTGAGCATTTTGGTGTAGTTTTTGAGCATTTTAGTCACTTTTTAGGTTATCATGACACTAGTAGAAATATGGTCCTTAATGACTCGTCCCTAATGACATAAATGGTCCAAAATGACTCAATTTGAGTCATTTTAGACCATTTAAGTCATTACGAACGAGTCATTATGGACCATATTTCTACTAGTGTGAGGTATCTCCCACGCATCTACGATTCTACGTTCAAAGAACATCTTCAATTGAAACTTAATTTGACCACTAGTTTTAAATTATGAAAATGAACTTTTCCAAAGTCTTTATTTCTTCATTTGGTGCCTTTTATTGTCTTTCGAAAATGTTTTTTTTCAATTTGGAAAACAACTTTCAGTAAGAAAAAACTCACTAAAAGTACCGCAGTAGTGACCCTTTTGAAAAACATCCTTGCGGTACTTTTGGAACCCCTAAACCAATTAATGAGTATATGAGTTGACTATTTTAGAATACTTCTTAAACATACAAAGGGCACTACTTAATTAAAAGTGATTTTTTGATAGTTTTTTATTCTTTTATAGTCACTTTTTCAAATGATTGCATTTACTTCGCTTGAATTTGAAGCCCTCATACAATAACTTTAAAGTGCCTACTTTGCACGAAACTTTTCCAAGTTGTAAAAGTCCAAGTTGAGAATTTATATTAGCAAAAAAAATTAAATTGCATCTTTCTATAACTTTTGTGCAATTTTTGCAGAAGGGCTGAAATTGTAAAATAGTTAAGCACTTTTTTGGTCAACTTTATTGTGCTCCTCCCCTCAGTGCATTCTCTAAACCTTTCATATAATCTTGAGACGTCAAAATCTTGCTGCACATGTAATCTGGAAGTGGCTGTTATATTTTTCATTTCTTGGCAAGAATTAATTTAAGCAAGCACAAGAATTGACTTATGTCACTGTCATTGCCTTTTTGTGACTCTTCCTTGAAAGTAGGATCTAAGCTTACAGGTTGTCTATTTACCTCGTAATTGCTCTTTTTTGAATTTGGTACATCCAACTAATCATAACATTTTGTGAAGTGAGGATCTTATTCTTAAAAAGCAAATCCTAATTCATACCCCGGGCCTCCAATGATGTTATGTTTGCCGCAAATGCCATGCTCTTCTCTAGCGAGGCAATCGATGTCTATACAACTTGCTAAATCCACGCCAATGCTATGCATGCACAATGGACGTAGAAATGCAAGCGAGGAGACGGCCGGAACAATAAAGGAGGCTGCAAGTCTGTACAAGCTGTACAAGCTGGTTTGGGCCAGATTGGACAAGCGCAAGCTCCTACAACGTCAACATCTTCGCATCGCCAATTTTCTCGGATGCCTTGTTGGTGGCTCTGTATCTGACAATTCGTCCGGTACTCTTCTCACATTGGTTTATCTGTCTGCGTATCCCTTATGTGAGTTTCCCTTGCTCTGTATAGGTCTACATTTTGAAGTCTCTATTCTCAGGTTTTTGGTTTTTTAATAGATGAACTCTAAAAACATGGCAAGAGGGAGTTTCTATGCAAGGTATGGTTTTACATTTGCAAATGAATTAGCTAATTTTTGTATCAAATGTCAAACGCCTAGAGATGAGTATGAGGGGGAGGAGGAAGCTAGAGATGAGTATGAGGGAGAGGAGGAAGCAACAAATGACACAATTCCAGATTTTAGAGGCCCCCTTCAGATAGAGTCGCAGGATGTTAATCCTACCATAAAAGCTCCTTCTTATAATACAATTTTTAACCCTCTACCTCTAAAAAATAGGCGTGCAAACAAAACGTATGGAAAATTCAAGTCCCTATGAACACATTGGGCCATTCAACATAGTAATATTAAAGATAATTACAAACTGGTTAAAAAATGGATAATTGATGGATAAGATAGAGGGTCTTTTTGCATGGCACATTTAATTTAGAAGACATAGAAATTAGGGAAGCTTTGAACAAGATAATAGATGAAATATAGATGGTTTAGAAGAATTAAAATTCAAAGATAGAGGAGATCCATATAAATGGGCAAGAAACAATATTTATAAACACACAAGAACACACTTAAGATTTTTGAGGCAAAAAGAGAGACGCATGGAGAGGTGGAGAGGTGAGGCTCCAGAGTCATCCGATGTAGCTGAGTATTGTGGTGCAACATAGCAGTCAGATTTACAACCCCCATTGTTACTAGGGGGTTTTGTAGGAGAAGATAATGTTGAGAAAGATGATGCGACGTTTGTGTTGAAAGAAATGAATTTATATGACATCGATGAAATGTATTCCGAATTACAAACATTAATGATTGAGAAGAACGTAATGGAGAACCCTAGACCTTTCCCATGTTCAAGAGAAATTAGAGAGATGGATGTGAATTCGAGTTTGGAACTCGTGGCCGCATATTTTCGTGGCAAAAGGCACCAAAGCGACATGGCAAACCGACCTCAACGTGGGAGATGATTATGCACATTTCACCTTCTTGAAAAATCTGGATGCCAGCGACAAAAACTGCGCAAATAGCACCACGAGTGTGACAGGAGACTTGACACCTCTTGGCAGTTTGATAGGCTCACTTTAGTCCCTATAAGTGTTGCATAAATTTAGAGTTATGTATCTTCTGTATGTTTTTAAGCTAGATATTTTCACATCTTTGAATGTGATGACCATTGTATTAACTTTTCTCCACCATCAGCCTGTGGTTTAGATAGCAATAGACAAATGTTCTAGGGGCGGGCTGACCTAAATGGTCTCCGAATCTAAAAGGTCGGATTTGGAAAGTGAATGTCAATTAGTTGTATTATTGTATAATAGCCGCAACCTTAGTTGGAGAATCTACATGTATGTATGGTAATCTAGCCTATGCGGGTGTGGATGGTACCGTCCAAACTCCGCATTGCTCTATTTTGGATATGGCACATCTAAGTGATCATAATGTTTTGTGAAGTGAGGTTGTAGATCTACTTCTTGGGAAGCAAATCCTTATTCATACCTTGGGCCCCAATGATGTTATATTTGCCGCAAGTGCCATGCTCTTCTCAAGCGAGGATATGGATGTCTATACAACTTGCTAATCTACGCCAAAATTGAATGCTATGCATGCATGCCATGCCTTGCTCTAAGAAGGTAGTTGCCTTACTTTTTTCTCCAAGTATTGTAAGTTCTATGCCTTGTTTTTTAATGCTTTCATCCTGTTCTTCTATACCTATTAGATTTGCGCACCTCGGTGCTCTCCATTGTCTTAAATTTGTTTACCTTGAGCACATGATTGGTAAGCTATTTCTTCACCCCAGACTTCATTTTGATCTTCAATGCCTTAAGTTCTTAGTTGCACTAGTTATCCCCGCCTCCTTTGCCTTGTTGCTTGATGCCATCTGGATTAATTAGTTGGATATGTTGTCCTGGCGTGCTTCTTATTTCCCTCCTTATTCTCGGTTGCCTTCAACTCCTAATCAAATTAACCTCACGCCTATCCCTTGCTTTGCCTTTTTGTGACTCATTTTTTTTTCTTGCTAGTCCAATGCAAGAGCCTTATCTTCCTAAGATTTTTTGTGTTAATCTTAACCTTTCCACAGCACAAGTCATACCATGTGCCTCTTTGCCTTGCTACCCCAAAGTGATGTTGTTTTCTTCATCTAAGGACTCTCGAAATGAGGTGATGTCCTCTTCTCAAAAGTCTATATGTCTCTCGTCTTTTGTAAATTCTTCACTTACAATGTTTTGTAAATCCATTTATATAGTTTTGTACATCTTCTCACAATGATCATTATAAATGCATTCATAATTTATTTATTTTTAAATCATAAAAATTAAAACCTTAGCTGAAATTTTATATATTTTAAAATATAAAATTTGAACCTAGAGTTAATAGTTAATGCAAAAGTGTTTTGGCACATTATGATATTTTTATATGTTTGTATATGTATTTTCATAACATATACATTAACATGCAATTATTTTTATTTTCTTAATCATAGAGATTTTTATATCAAATAAGATAAAACATAAAACTTTGTTATTCTATTATAATTTAAATTAATAGGAATAAATAATGTTGTTTACAATGCATAAATACCTCAACAAAACAAATGTATAAGTTTTTTAATTGTATTGTTTTTCAATGCTCCATAAAAATGGTTCTGTAAGAGTTTCTTTTTATGTCTTATTTTTTGTTAAATATAAAATTTGAATTTAAAACTAATACATTCAATGCATAATAATTTTTTTCCACTATGCCAATTGAATGTGTTTTTGATCTCATATTAACAAGAACATTTAAGAATTTTAAAGACTAGCTAAACTTTAAAGAAGACGATGTAGGTGCAATTCTTCTAAAGTTGAACAATGACACTGAAGTATGTGTCTCCAACAAACCTTTACCCTTTAGTGTCATGCGCTGATGAGGTTGATATTTTGGAAACCCTTCTTTTTCGAGTTGTTGTGATATTGGTTGTTCACCTACATATTGTCATATTCCACTTGCCTTCAAATCATGTGGGAGTGGTCGGAGTTACAATTAAACAAATATGGTTATTGTTGATTTGTCTGTTCTACAAGATGCACCCCGACAATAAATTTTGTTGTTGTGTTAATAACAAAGACCCTCTAACCCCAGCCATTAAAGGAAGCCAAAAACCCCTATAAAAACTTTATTGATGAAATTTAAAAAATTAATAAAAAACTATTTTTATTTAATAAAGTGGATTCCTATTTTCTAATTTAATGGATCCTTGGTTTCATTAAAATTATTGAAATTATTAAATGGAGGCCATGGGTCCTTTAAATTTTGAATCAAAGAAGGTAAGGAGGACATAAAGAGGAGAACATGAGGAAGGGGGGGGGGGGGGGCACCTTGTCATTAAGACGAGGCCCTTGTTTATTGTCCGAGCAAAATATAGGAGAGCAAATGGATTCAACTCAAATTGTATAGAAATGGTGAGGCAAAGAATCTTTAACAATGGAATGTTCAAGATGCATGTGATATATTTGAGGTATAGTAGGATATTAAGAAGGGAGCAAAAACAATACTGATAGTGTAGCAATTGTATAGGGATATAGTTTTAGATGAAAATAAATATGTTTTCATCTTAAATTACAACCAAACCATTTTTTTAACAAAGCAAACAATGTATTGGATAAGACCTTAAATTTTTCATCAATTATTTTAGTTGATGAATCTCCATTAATTACATTTCTTTTTGTTTTCTTTCGAGCACATGGAGAGAGACGTTTAAAGGAAGCACAATTCTGTTGGAGTTTCTCGAGCTTTCATATTTCTTTATTGATTTCTATACTACGGATGCCTTCAATCCGCTATTTGACTATAAGCTTGAGGACTTGGGTTTTAATGAGCAAGTGTCTGGATTAGAAAACTTGTGGCAATATCTTGGAGGGAGTGCTTGGGATTCCTCATTTTTGAGATTCAAATAGTTTCCATTCTTATTTTTTTTCTATTTAAAATTTTATTTCTTGCTCTAAAAAGATAATTGCCAAATGATGGCAAAGATATTAAACTCAAATACTATTGGTCATTATGAATATATACATATATATATATATTTTAATTTTTAATTTCAAAGTAGTTCATAAAGAATGTTCTTTGTAGTAATAAATGTGTCTTTCTCATTTTAAAAAGGGCAAAAAAGCAAGATAAATTCAAAAATGTAATATGATAATATGAATCAATAGAAAATTTAAATTTGACATGCATTGACAAAAGCAACAATACAATCAATGTAAAGAATTCATTAATGGTCAAAGGCCTACGGTTTTAATTTTTATATACAGATTGTAATGTCAATATTTCTTTTACAAGAAAACAATCAAATGAATGATACAATTTGACTTCAATTAAGATTTTTTTTTTAAATGTTTAAATAGCATAAGAAGTTGATGGATTAAAATTTTGAATGTTTCCTGACTAGATTGCTCATCTTTGAGAGTTAAAGTCAAAGTAGTGTAGTATTTTGAAAAAGCCCAAAAAAGCATATGGAATATAAACGGGTATAAAATTGAACTATTTGCTAATATTTATATTTTTATATTTTTATATTTATATTTTGATATTTATGTTTATATATTTTTTTAATGTTTTTTATATCTAAGCTTCCAAGTGTATTTATTGAATTTTTTTTAAAAAATCATTATTTGTATAATATTGAATCTTTTCATTGACAACAATTTTTGTACATATTAAAACTTCATATTTTTCTTAATTATATTTGAAGATTTTGAATTGCATAATTCCATCTCATAGACATTGAATTCAATTTTAATTTCTAAATTTATTTATTGGAGAAAATTTTACAAGCATAATTTCTTAATGAACTTAGCATAATGTAGGTATTAAATTCACATTCAAAGCAATTTTTTAACTATGGATACTAAAGTTCTTATCAATCCATTGAAGGATGGAAAGGAATCGACTTTGAGTGTATTAAAGTATATTCTATCAAAGAGTATGTTTATCACAATTAATTACACCATTAAATAAAATAAAATAAAAATTGACAATCAAACTTCAAGATTAAAACATAAGAAGAACTAGAAATGAAGAATTTAAAACAAATATTAAAGAAGTAGAAAAAGTGATTTGTGCTATGTATATGCAATTCAAAGCATTTTCTATCACAAGCTTTGTATTATTACATGCTATAACATTAAATCTAAATCATCAAATTATTTATTTTCAAATGGTTCATGTTTGAAACTTTGAACATGTTATAAGTTTTGTATATATGCAATAATGAGACATAACTCATGCATCTTCATTGCACTATTTGGAGATCCATTGGAGTTCACACTCACAGGTCTCAAAATATGATACTATCTTTAAAAACATAATTCAAACAGTACATTGAAATATTTTAAATGTCAAAAAATGGTTCTGAAGTATATGAGATAAAGCCTTCCATCATTCTCCTTCCTTTGCAGCATTACTATCTATATAGATTCTATTACAAACGATATAATGTCCCCTATAATATGCTTTTTCTTCTTAAAAGCCCGGGGTGACCACTTGCTAGTGTTGAAGAATTTACTATTTGAATACCACTTTCTTGGTTTGGACAGGTTCACAAAACTGGATAGGTGAGGCAGCTTTTTCAATCTTGTGTATAAATGTATGAGTTTGATTCAGGATTCCTTTATCATTCAATCTCATGATAGTTGTTGAATATGGGGATCTTCAAGGACTTGTTCTTGAAGATTGTTCACGTGTCGCACGAAATTTTTATCAAGGGACCTCATGATTTAACTCAAGATTACCTTTGATGAAGTAATTATATGTGACTACAGAGATCATAAAATTGTAGAAAGATTGACATGATATCACATTTTTAACCCCTAAAGCAGAGTGGCTTAGAACATCCGAAACCCTCAAAATTGTCCTCTTTCAAGGGGGGAAGCACAATAAAGAGTACCAAAAAAGTGCTCCGCTCATTGCCAATTTCAGCCTCTATCGCAGAAACATAAAAAAGTGGCATTTCGGTTGTTGTTATGTAGGGAAGAAGTCTAGGTATAGAAAATAGACTTGATTATCTAAAGTGTGGGAGAATACGGTAAGAATTCGCGTCTTCTACAATGCTGTACGAGAACCTCAAATTCCGACAAAGTGAATGCAGTCATTTGAAAAAGTGATAAGAACAAGTGTCAAATGTTGTCGGAAATCACTTTTGATTCCACGGGGACCTCTGTTTGTGAATTGCGGTTGTAGAAATGACAATGACCACTTCAAATGAAAGTTTGGATGGACGAGAAGTATTTCAAGGACGTTTTTAAAACATTGTTTTCCGGGAAACTTTTTGTGAGGTTTTTTTCACCAAACATTGTTTTTTTAATTGGGAAAAACATCCTCTAAAGACAATAAAGGGCCCCAAATGAAGAAATTAAGACTTTGGAAAAGTTCATTTTCATGATTTAGAATTAGTGGTCAAATTAAGTTTCAATTGAAGATGTTTTTTTATGGAGATGCCTGTAAGATACCTTATGACACCTTAAAAAGTGACTTAAATGCTCAAAAACTACACCAAAATGCTCAAAATCAGCTTTGAGCTTTAAAAAACAGCACACTTCATATTCACTTCTTAGTGATCACATATTGCACTTTGTGGTACACTTTATTGTGCTTCCCCCCTGAAATGCAAGGTACAAATTTTCAGCTTTTGACGTATTTTCAAGTATATAACCGTAAGATCTTGTACCTAATTTGTTCATGTATGTGTGTACGAGATCTTTAGGTTCACATTCATGATTCCTTATCATTTGTGAGATCATAATGTTCAAAGTTGAAAAAAAGTTTTTATCCTTGTTGTAAAATGGAAAAGGATTATTTTGGAGGCCAAAATAACCGTTTTTGAAAGTAAAATTGACACGAGGCTCTTCAAAACCTTGTTCCTAGGTGTGTAAGGAATACTTGTGTGTAAGGAATACTTGGAAATCAAGTGAACCATTGTATTTTCAAGTATATAACCGTAAGACCTATGAAACCTAAAGAAATGCTTGATTTTTCACATGGAGGTATGCTAAAATTCAAATACAATGGTTCACTTGATTTCCAATAATAAATAATGCAAATGAAAATATATTGGATTTGAAATCTTTATGGTGAATATTATATTGGTGGTGATACTTACACCAATGAAAAAATTGTGGTGATTATTCACAAAATATATTACAATGGATGCTCACTAGAATATTATATTGGTGGTGATACTTACAGTATATTGGTGGTGATACTTACAGTATAAATATACATAATCTTGGTTATTCAAGATCTTGATTTAATATGTCCTGTGATACTCACATATTCAAAAATGTTTTCAATTAACTAGAAGTGACTGCCGTTAAAATATCCCATGCCATGTTTTACGTATATCCCTGACATATATGCAGTTTATATTAAAATAATTAATATATTTTGTGATGTATTAAAACATGGGAGGGAAAGGGAGGCAAGGGAGGGAAGAAGGGCAAAAAAGGCAAAAAATAGTAAGCAACTTGGATAATGCAGGTGACATACAATCTTCAGCCGGTCAGCCCCATCACAAGCTCTCAGAGCATCTCCAATCGTACACTATGTAGCGCCTTTCTAAACCAAATCTATCTTTTGACTGACCTAAAATTAGACATTGGAATTACCATCATTAGAAGCGCATTAAAATAAACGTGAGATATTTCTCAAGAAAAAAAAATTGTAAAAATTTGACAAAGGTGAAATGTCCCATTGAAAATACCACATTTTCAAATTTTAGAGGGAGTACACCAAATCTTGCTTAAAAATGGAAAGATTCTTCCAACTTCCTCTAAGTTTCAGGAATTGTGCCTGATCAGTTTTGGAATTTGGCCCAATTCCTAGATTGTAAAAGAACAGATGTACCTCATTTTGTACATTTGAGTATGTGATCGATTTTAGGTTCTGGACACTTTTGACTTCAAAACGTTGTAGTAAATTCATTTTTTGCTATTTAATTCTGGAAATTTTTGCAATCACTGTCCCTCTTGTCTTCCCGTCGAAGAAAATTTTCAAATAATACACGGCAAGACCACAACCATGCTGGATCCTTATTTGAGCGGTTTAAGGGCATTCTACCTTGGTCCCTTACTTGATAAGCGAGTCGTCTTCACACTGAATCACTAACCCCTTAAAATCCTTGATGCAAAATTGCCTAAATTACCAAAAGTGACCTTCTTCTTATTCAAGTCTAAAAAAACTCAATTTAAGCGTTATATAAAAGATCCAACCGCAGGAGCTTGAAATTAACTTGCCTTTTACTCACATGCCAGAATTTGAACCGTTGATTCTTCTCCAATTGTGAGATCATTATGGTCAAAGTTGGGTAAATTTTTCCCGTGCGGCTAGTCCTACATTCTCTCTTGCACATGAAACTTCATTATTGTGGCTTCATTCAATACTAAAATTTCTTGTAAGTAATGTGACTTCAATCAAACTCTACTATAGTATCAACTTTCTAACGAAGTTCAAGGTAATGTTTTGATTATATATAAAAAAGGACATTCATAAATAAATAATGTCATTGGATGATTAAATCTTAATTGACATCCTTGTTTTCCACAAATTGGAGAGAAATGCAACCTCATTGTCTTCTGGCCTTATTATTGCATTGAAGATAAAACAATTTTGAAGATCGGAAACAGTGATTGTCAAGGTACCTTGGTGATGTAATTAACGCTAAAAAGATCAATCACATGGGGTAAACTCTCAAAAAAAGGCACCGCTGAGAAAAAAATGTTGTGGTTGCCGGTCATGAGTGCAAAATACCCGATATTTCATTTTTGGTTTTTTTTTTTTTTTTTTTTTCTCTTGGGTCATTTTTCTGAAAATTGGCATCATAGTGCATGGTGTACGAATAAAGAACAAGATTTAATTTTTATTTTTGAAAAAATCATAAAAAATTTAGAAAGAAAGGCCAAGTCAAAGGGCATTGACCATGGGACCGTCTGGCCCTTACAATTTTGCACGCATTGCACAGACCCTGAAAAGGCGATCGGGAAGAAGCAATGGATTCGGATAAGACAAAAAAAATTTAAAAAATAAAAAATACAAAAAATACAAAACAAAAAAAGGTGTACTTGGACAAGATTTGCACCCTATGACCGTGTGGGACCCCAAAAGCAAAAACAATGACCTTGAGGACGAGAAGGTCATCTGTGACCATTAAGGGTTAACTCTTTTGAGGATTTTTCAAATATAGTTCAAATATTTTGGATTGGATCTTGCACTCTTGCTCATGCACCATTAAGAAGCACTTTTGGAAATGAAATCTAACCATATGTTCTTTCCTTCTCACCAAAACACAAATATATCACACCTTCAAAACAATTAATACAATTGCAATACAACACGCCGCTTCCATCCTTCTACATAAACGCAAACTAGAAAATCACCAACCCCTTCCTACTAACCTTGAACCCCCTTGATAGCCACGTCACCCTCATTACACATCAAAACCTCCGAGTTAAAAAATTCCTCTTTACACCTACATCTCTTATAATAAAAGAATAGCGTCCGTCCGTCCGTCCGTCCGTGTGTCCTGCGCTCCTTAAGTAAAAGCTCCATATAATAGTATTATCGCGGGAGTTAAGTGAGTGTTATCACGGGAGTTAAATAAGTGTTATCACGGGAGTTAAGTGAGTGTTATTACTTAATATATTAACTTTTACTTTATACATATTAGTAATTACCTACCTACCTACCTAGCTTTTACTTTGTATATACAAAAAAAACGGGCATACATAAATATAAAACACCGTTCGTCCGTCCGTCCGTCCGTATGTCCTGCGCTCCATAAGTGAAAGCTCCACATAATAGTATTATCACCAGAGTTAAGTGAGTGTTATGACGGGAGTTAAGTAAGTGTTATCACGGGAGTTAAGTGAGTGTTATCACGGGAGTTAAGTGAGTGTTATTACTTAATATATTAACTTTTACTTTATAGATATTACCTACCTACCTACCTAGCTTTTACTTTGTATATACAAAAAATAAACGGGCATACATAAATATAATGAACAAGCATCTATATTATTAAAACTCCGTGCGTTCGTGCGTGCGTCCGTCCTGCGCTCCTTAAGTAAAAGCTCCACATAATAGTATTATCACGGAAGTTAAGTGAGTGTTATTACGGAAGTTAAGTGAGTGTTATCACGGAAATTAAGTGAGTATTATCACGGAAGTTAAGTGAGTATTATCATGGGAGTTTAGTAAGTGTTATTACGGGAGTTAAGTGAGTGTTATCACGGGAGTTAAGTGAGTGTATCACGGGAGTTAAGTGAGTGTATCACGGGAGTTAAGTGAGTGTATCACGGGAGTTAAGTGATTAATATATAATAATTCTATTAATTATTTAGATTATATAAATGATTAATTAATTTGAATTAACTAGATAAACCGAGCATATAGGAAAATAAAAATGGGCATATATAAAAATAAAAAATGAGGAAACGGAGGACATGGGATAAATTTTTAAAGTACCAAATAAAAAGCTTCCCCATCGGAACGACGGGGGCCGTGCTAGTATATCTATATTAATAAAAGAATAGCGTCCGTCCGTGCGTCCGTGTGTCCGTCCGTGCGTCCTACGCTCCTTAAGTAAAAGCTCCACATAATAGTATTATCACGGGAGTTAAGTGAGTGTTATCACGGAAGTTAAGTGAGTGTTATCACGGGAGTTAAGTAAGTGTTATCACGGGAGTTAAGTGAGTGTTATCACTTAATATATTAACTTTTACTTTATACATATTACCTACCTACCTACCTAGCTTTTACTTTATACATAAAAAAAAATTGGCATATATAAAAATGAGTAAGTTAAGTGAGTGTTATCACGGGAGTTAAGTGAGTGTTATGACGGGAGTTAAGTGAGTGTTATATATACAAATAAAAAACGGGAATATATAAAATCAAAATGAGGAAACAAGGGATATGAGATAATCTTTATTTTAAATGCCATATAAAGAGCTCCCCAGTTGGGACGACGGGGACCTTACTCGTCCACCATACAAACACTTCACTCCCAAAAATCATGCATAGGATCCCTTAGTTTTAGTCCGGTCCCAGCTATGTCTAGAGTGTCTATTCCCGTAAGGGGTGAGTAGTTTTGTTCTTTTGCCTCCTTGTCCTGTAGCCATAGAGGTAAAGACATTACGAACAGACGCTACGTACATTCACGCCAATCCTCATTCAAAACATCGGGGTTCTGTTCTATCTTCTTTCCTTCTATTTTGATGATTATACCACCCAAAACTTTAATACAGTTCATATGAATCGTAATGTAAAAGTTACTTAAATTTAATTTTTTCACTTAGATATTTCCATGTTCCTATATAGCTCCTTAAAAATTTGTGTATATGGATAATGGGATACATCTTGAGATACGACACGTCCGTATCAAGATTCTATTTGAATAATATTATTAAATGTAAAAGCATTGTATTCACTTCAACGCACCACATAACCAACTTTCACAATTAAAATTGTTAAATAATTTAAAAAATTGAAAGTCCACCTTGGACCATTTCCCGCCCCCAACCATTTCATGATGGTATGTATGTGCCTCGTCTGTCCCGCCCTGCAGATTGACAGCCGTGCATCCCATCATCTTCACCACTGCATTATCTACCATACAATTTCCCATTCTCCAGAGCTTGATTGCTAAATTTCTAAGAAAGTAACCATAAGACTCCGGAGTTTGTGTGACTCCTCATACTATGGCCCCGAAGGTGGATAGCGTTGAAGGTAGGCTGTAGTCAACCCCATAAGTTCCATACATGCTACATTTTCATCAAGAATGGAACGCCCATTTGTTGGCGATCGATGAAGGAGACGGTCATGGTTACTTCAACGAGTCTCGTGGAAGTCCTTGCGTTTCACTAGGCGTCACAAGAAGCGGTAGTGTGGCTTTGGACCATGCAAGGCGCGGTTTCACAGATGGCAGCCTTCACCCTCGATAAATTGGAGAGCAACCGATGAACTTTACTCTTTTTCTTTATCACTTGAAGTTTTTTAACGAGGAAGTTCATCATTCGGGGAGGAGTGTTGAGACAACTTGATGAAAGCCCGTCTTTGTCCATCCATGAAGTTTACTTTAGATTATTTTAGGTAACGTAAAAGGCTACAACTTTCCCATATAAATATGTGGTCATGAGACACTTGTAATATACAGTCAAACCTCGATAAGTGTTACCTTGATAAGTGTTAAAACTCTATATGTGTTATGGAGATTTCTGCTCCCTTAAAATTAAGACTAGTAAGTGTTAAGTGTTAAGTGTTATGTAATGTTGTACTCCCGACTTTGTTAATTTTACGTATAACTTTCTAAAAAAGGACTTTTGTAAGAACCATAATTTGGAGGGAGATAACTTTGAGGTCAAGCAATAGTTTCTAGTTTCCATTTTAGAAACAAATTGATTGGTACATGTATTTTTACGACCATAAAGTAAAAGATCATGTATTTTAAGTTCATAAAGTAAAAGATAAGTGTACTTTTAAGTTTATAAACTTAAAAATAAAAGCAAGTAGGCAAGGTGGAAATGATATAAAAAGGCAGTGAAGGCTATAAAATATATTATTACATATTATTTGTGTTGTGAACTTCATACGTAGAATTTATATCCATTTTTTCTGTAACAATTAAAAGTGTTAATTTAGTCATGGCTGGACCTAGTTTGAGGACACTCCATGGCGTGCAGGAAAGCAATCTGCCATCAGAGCTTATGGAACATGTGCTTTCATATTTGTCCTTGCCGGTGTTGTGTAGGATGCGCACTGTGTGTAAGCTGTGGAACCACATTATATGTAATTCTAGCTTCCATGACTCTTGGGAGAAACGTGACCATGGAGTGTGTTTCTTAACTAGATTTGAATCTTCAAATGGTTACACCAAAATAGACCGCTCTATGAGAGGAACAACTTGTTTTCTAGATTTGGAGGAGAGGCGGTGGTATTTGATCAAAGGCTCTGTCGACCAGAGGTTTGATACAAGAAACGTGGCCATGGGCGACGGCCTTGTTGCTGAGTTTTGTTCTCCAGTTAGAGATGAGGACAGTAACTATTATGGCGCTCCAACCGTTTGTTGTATCCAAATATCTGATCCAATTGTAAAGATGAGATGGATGCTTGATCGTTGCCCAATTGAAGTTAAGTTCTCTCCCTCAGCAGTGGTGGCTGCAGATCGTGGATCCTGCATCTTTAGACTCTTTCTATTTGACAACTCTGGTTTTGCAAAAACTAGGGTTCATCAGTGTTTGTGGATTTATGAATCATCTACGAACAAATGGCGTTGTGCAAGTCAACCGCCAAGGAAAGGTTCATACAATAACTTTGCAAGGTCAGCTGTAGTGTATCAACAAGGCTTGTATATAATTTTCACCCCAAATGAACCATTGGGGCGCTTTCTTGCATTGTACGATATTGAAAAGGATACTTGGAGTATGGTTCTTGAAAACCTTCCAGAAGCACAACTGGCAGAACTTGTGGTCAGCAGAGGCAAGTTATTTATAATGTTTTGGCGGTCTGCCTCAACTTCTTCAAGAACAATGATGTTAGAGATGGTTGAGATCCAAGTATTGGAGAAAACATCTAGGATTGTGTTCCAAATCCCGGCATCAACGCTCTCGCAACACTTTTATGGTGAACAAATTAGTAAATATAATTTTCCGATTACTTGTTTGGCATTGCGTTTGAACTCCAATAGCTTGTGCGGCTCACTGGTGTTGTTCTCAAACTTATCAGGAAAGGTTATAATCTACAATGTGGCGAGCGCCACTGCGGACATCTTACCTGAACATCCATTGGGAGATACGAAACTCGTGGGCCGGAGTTATTGGGCAAAATACATGAACTTGTGTTCAAGAGACATATTGCGGAAGGATGCCCAGTCACATCCACCAGTTTATGTGCCCAAATAACAACTTGTATAGCTTAGAGACACTGGAATTACATGTAAATTCACACTCATTCATTCGTCAAAAGTGATTTTAGTGCCTAATCTATACCTTATTCATATTTGTTATCAGAGCACATCCTTCGATGCTCACTGTATTAGAATACACTCGCTGTTTCAATACAAGCATCCGAGCTCCAATGAAAACATCTTGGATCTCTGCTCCATTGCATCCCAAGAAAACAGAGTGAGTTCACAAACAACAAATCTACTAACCACAGAAAAATTCATTCTTGGTACTTTAAAGTACTCATCTCTCCGCACCACGACATCAGTCACTGCACAAACGAGAAGGTCATCAAAAACTCGACTAATACGAACACTAGTTAGCCGATTCCTTGATTACAGTTCCAATTCACTCAATATCGAATTCAGAGACTGAGCACCTCACTAATACTTTTTCCACTACTTCGCTTAGATTAGGTGTACTTGGTGCTTCGCTTGCATTACTTCACCGGATCGCAGCGCCTTTTATCATTTCAAATAAATGCCACAAATGTTACCCGATGATCTCGACATTTCCTATGTTAATTGGCTCTAAGTGGTACACTTCAGCATGGCAGAAGTATGTAATGTGCGTGTCTTGGGTAATTGTTTTAAATTGGCCCTGTTGGCACTAATATTGAACTTGAAGTAGCTCTGAAGAAACAAGAGCTACACTTAGCTACCGTGCTAGTAAGGTTCACTTTTATATCTAATGCGGGGACTTTTATTGTGGTGTTTGTGAGCTGCATAGGAGTCAAAGCGTCACTCCGCGCTTCAGAATAATGTCTCCATACGGCTCTGCTTGCTTCACGGTGATTGATTCGCTCGAAGCCAACACTGAAGATGCAATACAGACATGTTTAATCAGTTTAATCAGTTTGATCAGCCAGCCCTTAATGAATATATATATATATATATATATATATATATATATATATATATATATATATATATATATATATATATATATATATATATATATTGCAGTGTGCGATTTCCTTTCATGCAGATCACTGTGCTAACCCTTAGGGCCTCAGCAAGTACTTAGTTCGTTGGCCTCTGCAATATGACAGGATTATTGAGGACATTACAAGCACTTTCTGTCGGACCGAATTGCGTTACATGCATGAATTTTATTGAACTGGAGTAACTGGTCCTTAGATTGTAAGAATATGTGCTTACCACAGATCTGATAGAACATCCTGGCTGCCTGAGTCTTATCGAGTCGATACGTAAGATTGAATATGGACGCCTCAGAGATATCAGCAATTTTCAGCTTATTGAAATGCTCCCGCAGCTTATTGAAATGGCTCGATCACTAGAGGTCTGCGATTATGAATTTGTTCCGGTTAGTACTTAAGTCTGACGCTGAAACCAGACCTCTACTGATCGAGCCACAAGCGTTATCGGTCTCCTACTCTTGTAAATTACGACCTAGTAGGCTAGTATGTGTATGAATTTTCTTGTCATCACCTAATTCATCAGTCCCGTCCAAAAGATTGCACAATCCAATTCAACAAGTAAATTTTCAAAGCCTCTACTTTCTTATGGAAGACTTGAACGTTATTTTGGTTGCTGCAGTTGATGCTTATACTTTTGAGAGGTCCTATGGCAAATAAACAGAGGTCAGAAGGAGGTTTCACGATATATGAAGACAAAGGACGATGTCAGACTGGAATTTGCTGGAGAAACTGTGTCTTACTTAGCCAAGACAATAGTCGTTGTATTGATGGAGTCTGCTGGCATTAGTTTCTAAGTAGAATTGCATTGTTTCTAGTACTCCTAAGTTAGTTTGGACTCTGGAGCGAGCACCTCGCATGACTTGAAAGAGATGTGACCCACTCGAATTTGAGACAACTGCGTCTTACTTTGATCCAGCTTCGATTGCAACCAACAACTCAATGAGAGGGTCGACCACATCGACTACACATACCTCCATTACAGATATTTCGAAATGGACAGTAATACCGAAAGTTAAAACATAAAGTACTCCACGCCTTTGCAGACGCGGTATAATTGTAAAAGATTCAGATCGGATTCTGCTGGCTTGCACCCAAGTCGCCGCGCGTGCAACTAACGTTTGCAGCCACGCCCTTGACTAATCTAGCCAGCTGCACTGTCTGGAACGAACAGTCGTCGCAATAGAAAAAAGTATTCTGCATACGAACAATAACATAAGAATATTCGACAAGGTGAATCTTTCAAAAGTTGTCTAGAGTGAGAGGCTGGGCAGTAGATCTGGATACAGTTGAGCGGCCCCAAAATTGTTACAAAATATTTAACTGGCAATAAAATAAAAGCTTGATTGTAGGCTCACTTATCTTGATAGAGACATACAGAAAAAAACCTCTACGAAAAACTGAATACTTTGGGGCTCGCTGAATTACGTAGTGACACAAATGACTTGAAAGGATAGGATGTCTCAGTAAATTAGGTTCTGAGGCAAAAATATGACCACACAATCAGACTCAGAAGCTGAACTATCGACTTTAGAAACTGGGTGTTCAAAGGTCATGAGGACACACCCGGTAAAAGAAACGCACACCAGACCTACACTAATCTCAAATTACTAAATTGATATTTCACTTCAAGACATTGCGATTGAGGACACCCGGCAACTCATGCTTTGATCCGAAGACAAAAAGCTGCATGCTGGACAAATAATTTCTTCCCCACTTAGTTCCAATCCTGACACTTTTGGAAAGCCTAATGAAAAGAACAAACGTCAGTTCTGCAGTACTCACCCCACCCACGTCTGAAACCACAACGGATCAATGAATAATTTAGCGGATGTGTTCAGTGAAGGGCATGATTTCCACCACCTTAACTCCTCATCGAGTCTGTATTTCCAGGACCGAGTCGAATTGCCGGCCGGAAGCCTTGGACCAGAATATGTCATCCGCGTTTCCTTGCATGACACCCATCAGCATCCCCGAAGGCCGCAGCACTCGACGTGCTCGAGGATCACGTCAAGGCGGACACCGGACACAGGAAGGTGCGAGGTAGCTCTTCGACCTTGCTGCTCCCAACGGTATATAAACGGCCACAGTCTCACAACTATCATTCATAATTCATTGCTCTCAAGCGTCTGCTATTCGGTGATGTGAATTGGAGTACTCGTACGTGATCAGCTGCAGTTCTCAGGAGCCCGAGTTCATCAAGCAATACCTGCGACCGAGCACTAATCGACTGTGAACCCAGCACTCAAGGAATCTTTTGGATTACACCAAAGCCTGCTACCCGGAGTGGTGATTTCGTGAAGCATACTCTCCTAAGTACTGATCTGAACGCAGCTGCAGCCAGCTGCCATGGGGGCGTACAGTACCCAGCGTTCCACCCATGATCTGTTTAAGCTGCTCGTCGTTGCACTTTGTGCCACGGCCTTCTTCCTGAGCGATGTCCATGCCGTCGACCCAGACCCCCTAGCGGACTTCTGCGTGGCGGATCTGTCGCCCAGTGCGCCCCGGGTGAACGGGTATGCTTGCAAGCCCCGCAGCAATGTCACCACCGACGACTTCGTGTACCGCGGCTTCCGACAAGCTAGTAAGTTCGGCGTTGCTACTCTCTGATTCAGTTAATCAATCTATGACGTCCGATTATAATATCTTGCCCGCAGAAATTAATTTGCCATCCGCTTGCTGCGCTAACTATGATTGGGATGAACTGCAGTATTATGATTTCTAACCCGGGTTGTGGGCGTGGAATTTGAAATGATCCAGTTGCCACAGATGATCAAATCAGGCAGTCGCCCACAGGGGCCGTCGTCTCGCTTCTCAGTGCCAAGGACTGGCCGGGCCTCAACACGCAGGGCATCACTCACGCCAGGCTCGACTTCGCCATAGGCGGGGTGATTCCGCTCCACACCCACCCCCGCGCAGCCGAGACGCTGTTCGTCGTCAAGGGCACCATCTACACCGGCTTCATAGGCGACGACAACGTCCTGTACGCGTCCACCCTGCAAGTGGGCGACGTGACTATATTCCCAAAAGCGCTGCTGCACTTCCAGCTCAACGTGGGAAACGAGACCGCCATCACCTTCAACACCCTCAACTCCCAGGCCCCCGGATTGCTCGTCACGGCCCTGCAGGTGAGGATCTCTTTCAAGATTGGAGTTCGGCCTGTTCTCAAATTGATTAGCAAATCTCCCTGTGCATGTTTCAAGATTGGGGGTGTGGTTAAATTGAATCGAATTGTGGGGTTCTGAGCTTCAAATTGGACAATGTGTTCCGTCCCTGACCTGACGTTGTTGCTAATGATTTGTGGTGATCAGCTCTTCAAGCCCAACATCACGAGCGCGGTGATCGAGAAGTCGTTCGGCGTGGATGCCACCACTGTGCAGCTGCTCAAGGGTACGTACCCAGGCCACCCTTGAGCTGCACATGCGAGTGAATGATTCGCGTGGGGCCTTTCGAAGATTGACTTGTACCAGCTTTGTAATTATGGTGATCCGGGCCTGTCAATGTACTGCATATCACAGAGGGATCATGTGCACTTGTTGGGCCGTGATAGGATAGTATTCGATACCTTGCTGCCCAAGGCCATGAGGGTGAAACGACGGACTCCGGAGGTTGAGTATAATATATAGTATAGACATTTGTAGTGATTCGGAATTGAAGAAAGTGTGAATATATTTATTCTTTTTATAATGGAAAGGAGTTCAAAAAACAGGGTGAGTTCACAAATAACGAATCTACTAACCACAGAAAAATTCACTCGTGGTACTGTGGAGTACTCACCTGTCACCACCTGGACATCAGTCACTGCACAAACGATAAGGTCGTTAAAAACTCGACAAATAGGAACACTGCTGGCCAATTCCTTAAATACAGTTCCAATTCACTCCATGTCGAATTCAGAGAGACTGTGAGCACCTCACTTTTACTTTTTTCACTACTTCGCTTACATTAGGTGTACTTGGTGCTTTACTTGCATCACTTCACCGGATCGCAGCGCCTTTTATCATTTCAAACAAATGATCGCTGGATGCTACAAATGTTACCCGATGATCTCGACATTTCCCACATGTTCATTGGCTCTAAGTAGCACAATTCAGCATCATGGCAGAAGCATGGATGACCGCAATGTGCGTGTCTTGGGTAATTGTTTTCAATTGGCCCTATTAGACTATTAACACTACTGAATTTGAAGTAGCTCAGAAGAAGTTGCAAGAGCTACACTTAGCTACCGTGCTAGTAATGTTCACTTTTATACCAAATGAGGGGACTTTTATTGTGGTGTTTGTGAGCTGCATACGACTCAGGAGTCAAAGCGTCACTCCGCGCTTCAGAATAATATCTCCATACGCCTCTGCTTGCTTCACGGTGATTGATTCGTTCGAAGCCAACACTGAAGATGCAATACAGACATGTTTAATCAGTATTATAACCTTGGGTACAGTGACCAGCCCTTAATGTATTATATACATTGCGGTGTACGATATCCTATCATGCAGATCACTGTGCTAACCCTTAGGGCCTCAGCAAGTACTTAGTTCGTTGGCCTCTGCAATATGACAGGATTATTGAGGACATTACAAGCACTTTCTGTCGGACCAAATTGCGTTACATGCATTAATTTTATCGAACTGGAGTAACTGGTCCTTAGATTGTAAGAATATGTGCTTACCACAGATCTGATAGAACATCCTGGCTGCCTGAGTCTTATCGAGTCGAGACGTAAGATTGAATATGGACGCCTCAGAGATATCAGCAATTTTCAGCTTATCGAAATGCTCCCGCAGGAGTCTGCGATTATCAATTTGTTCCAGTTAGTACTTGAAGTCTGACGCTGAAACCAGACCTCTAGTGATGGAGGCACAAGCGTTATTGGTCTCCTACTCTTGTAAATTACGACCCAGTATGTGTATGTTCAAATGGTATTCTAATCATCACCTAAATATTCATCAGAACGTTCAGAAGATTTCACTATCCAATTCATCTAGCATATTTTCAAAGCCTCTACTTTCATGTATATATGGAAGATTCGAACGTTAAATTTGGTTGCAGTTGATGCTTATACTTTTGAAAGGTCCTATGGCAAATAAACGGAGGTCAGTCTAAGGAGGTTTCACGATGCATGAAGACAAAGGATGATGCCAGCAAATTGGAATTTGCTGGAGGAGTGTCTTACTTAGCCAAGACAATAGTCGTTGTATTGATGGAGTCTGCTGGCATTAGTTTCTGAGTAGAAGCGCTGGTGTCTTCCAGTAGTTCTGTGAACAATATTGCATGTACAAAAATCAGTTCGCAAATGACTTACTAAGATCAAAACTATTCGACTCTGCAGCGACTCCCCCGTCTAATTCAGCGTCAATCTCGTGCCCCTTCAGAATGTAAATTAACATTGCAATCCTGTAAGACTTCTGTGTGATACTTACGGGATTGGGTGAGAATGGCAGCTTGGAAGTCACCACTAGCGAAGTAGTCGATCATATCAGACTTGTCAGATGCTCTGCGAGTAGGAAAATTCATCTCCGGCAGCTCGCCTGAAATAGGAGACATACTCCTTCCAACGCCCTTCACTGAGCTATGCCTTGATCTTTTTGATCTGAAAACACCGAAATTAAACTGTTGTCGCACATCCATTCTAGAATCCAAAACTTCCTAAAGAAGCCGGCGGTTGAAAATGATGCTCTCCGGTTCACAGATATTCATGTCACATTGAATCGAGAAATAAATTGAATATATAATACACTTACTTTCCAGATGTAGGAGGTTCTCCCTCACTGTCATAGGATAGGCTTCCTCCATGGGATGCTGACATCGAGCGCTTTGAAGATCCGCCTGTGTTTAGAGGAGCTGCAAATTCACCTGTGACTTCAGGAGGACTGTACAGGGTATAGTGCACGTAATCTAAGATTTTCGTGGTGAAAGACAAGTAATAATCATTTATATGACTTGGACTGAAGAAAGTACACTATCTCTTGAATGTCATAGACCTAAATAATGTAGACGGTCCATGCTTGCCCGGGACGGCTTACCAAAGAGGGCTGGTGTTCGGAGACTGAATTTGTTTCCGAAGGTATCCTCGTGACTGCCTGTGTTGGGTGTTTGTAGAGCTGCTCGAAGCTTTTCCACCGAACCTAGACTTTGTGGGGGAGACTGAAGAAGCTGGTACCAAATTTCCCACACAGACGTATGAAAAGGAAACAAACTAGATATGTCAACACGTTTTGGTGAATATCTCGAACGAAATTTTAATTAGCGAGAGAACCAAATTCAATTTCACAGTAGTTCTAAATCAGAGGGTGAATCACAACTCACATCTTCTGGATCCGTTCGTAAATCCGTCTCCATTGGAAAATCTGCACCAGAGGGGAGATCTGTTTCCAAATTAGGATCTCCTCCAATGAGTATATCCTTTTCCCCGGGAATATCTGTTACCTGGGGAGGGCCTGTTTCTATTGGAGAGTTAATTTGCTTTGAGCCGCTGGAAGGTGGTGACGTCGCTGTGTCACCAAAGCGAGCTGCACCGCTAACCAACTTCGTTAGATTCCAATATATATGAAATCTAAAACTGAAAAGCTATTTCGGAACCTTATTTACGTCGCAACGTGCAGCATTGGGCGGACCTTAAATCGTCTACAACGAGAAAAAATTTCCATCATAGATCAACATTTTCGGCATTTCAGTTGCCAGGACACACTGAAAATTGTAGAGATTGAACAAAGTGAATAGCCTCAATTGTGAGGGCATCGGCTAGTCCGGTTAAATATGAGTGGGGATCGTGATTCAACTCTTTGCAGAAATTAGTGCCCAACCGCTGCAGCACTTACCTCTCTTTTTCCACCTGGTCGGGGTAGAGGTGGCTAAGCGCCACATCTCCTGCAGCGGTGGAGCCCAAGTAGGCCCTGGTCGGTGTTTCACATTTAAAGACACACAAACTGATGGGAGGCCCCAATTCTGCTGGACTGCTGCCACGCGCTGCTTATTGATCTTCTCAACCTGTGACAAATATTAATTGCTCGCATTAAGCAGCTTGTACTTATTGAGCGCTTGACGGATTGCAACTACAACTGGTTTGGTATACATGCAGCAAACCTGGCGAACGAAGCGACCACCGACAATGTCAGATCTATCCTCGAGCCATGCAGTGAACATCTTCTTCGATATTTCAGTGGTGTCGTCATCGTACATTAGGACTCTAGCTTTTTTTTTCCTCAGACTCCTCTGTGCCGACACTGTTTCCCGTCTGAGCTGAGATCGACTGATTGCCTCTGCCTGCAGCAGCAATCGCATATCACATTAACACTGAATTCCTTTCATTCTTAGTCATGCATGGAGATTTCAGAATTGTCGATGAGATCGATGTGCTCGTAAAGGAAAGAGAGTAAGACGGTTCACCAAGATAACATTATTTGTGTTGGTTTCAGGCTCAGGCAGCTGGTCCTCAAATATCGTATGTAGTGCACCAGATAAGTCGGGTGGAATGTTATCTGTAAAACGGCCAGAGTTAACTGCAGATATCAGGGAATGTCGGACAGGAATATCATCACAGGGATTCCTGTCATACAGGCTATATTATACAGTTTAGCTGGATGGATGCAAAAAACTGCTGAATATGATAAAGGGGCTCTCGAATGGCTGGAGAAGTATAGGGCATGGTAATGGTCAAGGACCGGATAAGCCGATGCAATATTGTCAGTGTTCAACGTGTATTTAGTAAAACAATCATGTGGCGTTTAATGACCTGGAATTATAGGATCGGGAACACAGTGCTCCGCTGGACTAAAATTTGGAGTTGTCATCTGCCCTGGAAGCTGAAATTCAGGTAGGAAGTCATCCATCGGCCCAAGAATGCTGTCAGCAGATATAGCCGATCCACTACTGCTTTCCAATGCACCACACAAGTCAGGTAAAGAAGTCAGTCTGCAGCATTCTAACAGTCAATTCAGAAGGATATGAATTCGGCAACTACGAGGGGTTATTCAGGTCATGAAGTGAAAGAGATACTTACTTGCGCCATCCTCCTGAATATGGAGCATTGTCCTGCAAAGTAATGTCTTCAACGGCAGCTGTAAAGATTACTTTCCACGAGATTACTCATAATCTAAAGAGCGGCAAGGCAATGTGTCGGAGGAGTCTGAGGACATTGGCCTATACATGACGTCTTGACAGAACTCAAATTTTCTCATATCCTCCTGTTATACGCTATGAGATAGTAGAGATAAAAGATTGACACTTAGAGATAGTCCTATACTCTCAGTATCCTAAGAGAAAAAGAGATACGGGCGATAATCCTTTACCCTGAAATTGATCTCGAGGAGAAGTGTTGTCCTCGAAGTTTTCTCCATTGTCATTGCCTGGGAACACAAAGAACGTTTCCTCCTGTCGACAAAACAGTCGGTACAAGTTACAACTGCAGTTAAGAGCCAGGAAATTCTTCGTGCTTCATCTATAAATCTGCGGCATGGGATTTGGTGACAGTGTTCAATGGCACTGATTGCCGTTTAACATTGGTGCAAATGGAAGTGGTAGCAGTAGCCACCAGAAACTCAACTATGTGCGTAGCAAAGCGACCAGACGAAGTTGCCTGTGTTGTTTGCTTACCAAAGTATTTTCTCCATCTTGCAAGGGAATGGATGACTGTCTCATGGGCCGTTCAATGTTCTCTGAGACATGAAATCCGTCGGACGCCATAGTAATATTCTCATATCTGAGAATGGTATGCACGAAAGTTGTTGACAGCTAAGTTTCTCAATAATTGATCGAGCTAGCAGTCGCAAGCGGAATTTTACAGGATTTCTTACTTGGTTTTCTTATATCCAAGATGCAAATCAGTGAGGCATTAAATGCCCAGCCCTTTTCAAGTCTCATCTAGTTACATTTACTTTATCCACAACGACTCTGAAATCAGCTCAGGGAAAGATGTTATTCAATCTTACTTTGCACGAAATTTACGCTTCGGCAGCGTGGTACGATCTACATCTCTTCGGGTCGCGTCCACATTGATCTTCATCTGCAATGCGAACAAAAGATTTGGAACAGAAGATTCTGTGTTATAATCACGGAAAATTTCGGGAGGAAATCCATTAACAAGCCATGTTCAGTATACTCGTTGCAATTACACTTCTACGAGCTTTCCTGAACATTACAGTACTCCAATTCAATTTTCTGGTTTTATTTCATTTCATTATTTCATAGACTGTGTTTCAGACATTGTGAAAGCTGACCATGAAAGAGATCTACTAGACGTGCTTGTAAGGATCCACAATTACTTGGCAATAAAGTAGAGGGAAACACACGTACGAGAAATGCGTTCATGTCCTCTTTTTAAGTTGTTGATAGCCCCCCGTTGTGGCACGAGCATTACACAGTGGAAAAGGCATGACAGTCAGCCTGTGAGGAAATCTACACGTAAATTGAATGCAACTGACCCTATGTACTTGGAAACACATTCAGCAGTCACAAGCAATTTCAGGAGTTGATTCTTGAATTGCAGATTATATGATTGTTAGGAAGAGTGACATTAAGATAATCAGCAATAGGCGAATCGAAAAGCTGATCAATATACTAGTTCTTACCATACAGGAAACGTACTTTCCGGTCGTAAATATGTACAATTCCTCCTGAAGAAGATCAAACATCTCGTACACTTCAGCAACTTTTCTAGTAACGTAAAGTCTACCAAGAATTCACAAAGAAAGACTAGTATGATCCGCTATGTCAACTTTTCAGTTCATTGTACTTGCTAGCATGCTGTTTCCATTCCTGGACTGTACATATCTCT